>CM054986.1:6633647-6734431 GCA_029030765.1 Salix suchowensis | reverse complement strand
AAATGTTTACTTCTATAAAATATTTTTATCTTCTGTCTACATTTGACGAATTATGGAAATGTTTACTTTTTTATTTAAAATTAATTTATATATAATATTTTTAGATTGTTTTGATATGCTAAAATAAAGAATAATTGAAAACATATATATTATTTTAATACATTTACAAGTAAAAAATAATCACTACTATATTTTCAAAACTTTGCAATCATGTAAAATTTTTATTTGAATACATTTTTGTTTTTATTTCTTCTCCCTAACTACAAAGCCATTTTTTTTTTGGATGATTGTTGTACTTTCATGGTGTTCATGGCAATTATGTACTATTATTTCTTTAATAATTATATTTTGTTATCAATTTTGAAAAATTAAAAACATCCTTCCTTTGTCATATTTTTTTTCAATTTGAACGCCTCCCCTTAACACTAAACTTTTAATCCTCAACTTTTAACATCAAACCAAACTCATCATAATTCCTATGTTCTGCTTCTTTCATGTCAACAAATAGGACAGACAAATAGCTTACCTTAAAAAAGAATATTGGATGACAGCCCAGAAAACAAGGAAACGGGTTTATTGGAGGGAGGGGGGGAACCCCATCATCCCAAGAGTGTCATGCAATTTGAATGAACACGTTAGTGTAAGCGCAATTCAATTGATAGGAAACCTGAATGGAACAAATTCAAATCTACAATCTGCCGTTCTGCACATATGCTGGCAAAACGGTAAAACTCCTATACGAGAACCCTCATATTGAATTGCACACAGATCTGCTATAACCATCAAATACCAAGTCAACACAATGCCAAAAAAATATATAAATGATTCCCAAGTCTGATAGCTCTTCAAAATCTTTATGCAACTATGATTGCATGGTGTCTACGTCAGTGGAAAAGGTAAACCATATTCAAGATCGATTTCCCTGGAATGAAGTCTGGACTTCCACCAAACTCAGATACAAATTGGGCTTCATGACGAAGCAAACAGGGAATATGACCATTTTACAGGTATATCGCTCAAATAGAAACATCATATATCATATGGGATCGAGATTATTTAAACCCAACCAGCAAAAAGAAATGACCATAAAATCTAGAGTGAATTGGGCAAAAAAGGGTGAGATAAACAATATTTCAAGGTAGGACTTTCATGATCGTCGGAAAATGTTTTAGCACGACTGACAGCTAAATGAGTCTTTAATTAGTCAGTCTAAAGCACCTATGACGGCATCAACAACCTCTTGAGTAGTGCTGGTTCCGCCTAGATCTTTTGTCCGGTAGTGACTCTCTGAAATTACCCATTTGACTGCGGTTTCTAATCGATCAGCGAAAGAAGGGAACTGGAGATGTCTTGGCATCATAGCAGAAGAGAGAAGCAGTGCCACTGGGTTTGCTGCCTTCTGTTCCAATAGTTTATCATTACCTACATTTCCTGCTGAAGCACCTTGCTCAAAAATAGCATGATCAGCCCCAACATTGCCTGCAATAACCATTTGCTTTCTTAGCATTCCTAGTGATTCTGAATGAAAAAGACAAATTTGGGCAAGTCGACAATTTGTTGGAGTGTGTTCGTCCTTCAAAATGCATCCCAACGGAATTGATATTTTTACAGTGCATCTGCAACCATTTTTGTCTTATGGACCCCGCTTACCAAACTACTGCCAGTTGTCTCTTAACCATAACCATATATTCAATCAACAATGAGTTGTGCACCAGATTATTATTACAACGTGAAAGGGCTGCTGATGTGTGGACATTTAATTCTATGTCGAACACAAGATTTCCAAGGACTGGGAAACAGCAAACTTATTCAACCAGGTGATCTAGGCATATTAGCAGACCAGGTAGGGAATCATCTTAGCATTGGAAACATCAGCTATCAGACACTTTTCATTTTGAGATCAGATTCTCTGGCATTAACTATCTCCAAGATGGGCCACGAATTGCAGTCCTGAATTCCCAATAGACTAAATCTCTCGGTGCCATTAGATGAATCATTGATTTTATAATCAGAAGAATAGAAGTGTTATGTAGACTAATTGATGGGTGTGTAGGAAATGGAATGAAAATTAGGGAATCCAAAAGACATTTTAATTTCTATATTATGTTTAGATTATTAATAAGGAATCAAAATGGATTTTAGGTTATTTAATGTCTGGTTTAAAAAGAATAATTGTTAAATAAAAAATTCCGTCAAGGGTAATGATATTAAAAATGATACAAGTGATAGTTGTGGTGGTGGACAACGATTAGGTGGTGTAAAATCCTAGAAAAATAATAATAATAATAAAATGACAATGGGTGATAAATAGACAGACAACGTAAATCCTAAGCAAGACGACCTGACAAGTGCGAACCTTAAAAATTAAATTTTAACACAAATATATTTTTATGCAAAGACTAAATAAATTAAAAGAAATTAGAGAAAATTTAATATAGAGAGGGGTTAAATTAAGAAATAAAAGAGTAAGACGCAAGTAATGAAAAGAAAAGGGGGTAAAAGGGGACAAAAGGAGAAGAACTAACCCTTCTAGGCCAAAGTATGAATTATGAAAAACAATTGCACTATAAAACCCCCTTTACTTCTCCTCCATAGGGACAACAGCAACAAAGGAATAGGAAATGGGGATCTCTTCATCTTTTCTATGGTTTATTGAGAGAAAAATCACCAAAATTAAAAGGAGATTTTTTTAGGGTCTAGACCAAAGATCAAGAGAAACATAAGAGGGCAAAGGAATAGAGGAGAAACTAAGAGAAGAAATCTGTAATTCTCTTGGGGAGGCTCACGGCAGCTAAGGAAGGAAGGAAGAAGGTTGAGAAATTTGATTTTTTTATTAACTCTTAAGGGCTTAGTTGACATTGGATAAGGCATTCTAACCTCTCCAAGCGAGTATTTTGAAACTTATTGTTGATGAAAAAATTAATTGTAATGAGTTAGGGTTCTTGAGTTGAATTTACAGGTTTTGAAAAGTTGTCATGGAAAGATGGAATGGGTTAGTGTAGGTTAGAATAACTTCAAATCATGAAAAATTGAGAGAAAGGCAATGAGATTTTTCTTTATGAATTATGCTGAATTTGTTGTAAATGATGAGATTGATGATGTTATCATCTATATATATGGAAAATAGGTGTGGAGTAGGGTGAGAGGTGAAATGAAGTTGTTTAAATCGTTTACAATCTCATAAGCCAAACTGAACAGTTTCATTCCCAGAATTCCAGAGGGGTTTTGGGGAAGAAAATAATAAAATTTGGCATAGAGTCCTTCATAGAAGTTGTAAGCAAGGATGCCATCTTTCCAACAGGACCAACCTTGCTTGATTTGGAGTCCTAAAACTTCAGATATGATGTGTAAGAACCGAGAGGAGGTCGGAGGAGTACTCTACTGGAAAGTTTTCATATGTTGCAGTAACATGAGGTTCGGAGAAACTTAAGGCTAGAACTGGATTTTCTGCCCTCCAACAAAATCATGGCATGGTATCTTAACTTTCAGAAGCGATAAGCCTCACATAAATCTGAATTACAAAACTTAAGTTGTGAATGAAAACACAAACAGTGCTCATGAAAGGAATAACTAAATTGATTAGTGTGACTAACTCCCGGATTAGTTAAGGAATATGTCGAATGCAAGTATTTGAATAATAAGAAATTATAAAGATGGACTTGAATGTACCAATCAAAAAGAAATAATGTTTTGATAAGAATTTGAAATGAAACGATGATTTTGAGTTGAATCGAGAATGTTATCAATAAATCTTTGTGTGATATAGGGAATATTGCAGAGGGAGGATCTTAGAAGAGGGATACTTCTCGTGCACAGTCTTAAGTAGGTACTCCATACCTTAAGATGAGTTTATTTACAATATGTAATTTTATTGTATTGATTTTAAACTGTGGATGTAAAAAAGGGATGCCTATGTGTTGATAAAGAAAGAAGGAAAGACTATAAATTGTACTTTGGGTGATATTATTGACAACCATTGTGGGTTGACCGATGCAAATGGTATCCGAGAAGGATAACGGAATGTTGGCTTTTGTATAAGAATGCCGGATTGAATTAGCAGCCATGTTGGGTTGACGAAGTTAATGGTATCCAAATGGGAAGACTACAATAATGGTTATCATGCTGAAATGTTAGATGGATTTGGCAACCCAGAAGGGTTAGCCGAAGTGAATGATATTCGTGAGAGAATGCCAAATTGTGATTCATGGATAAAGAATATTAAAAACAATTATTTGTTTTTATGAATGTTGTGAATTAATTATATTGTTAATCTTATTAAATGAATTTGATTTTTATTACAAGTCATTCTTAGACACATCGGGAGTAGCCCTAGTTATCATGTTATATTTTGTGTATCTGGGGACGGAGTTATAAACTTAATCATGTAATCTTTTGAGAATTAATTTATGAAATTTAATATTTTGTGATGTATGTTAAATGTACGAAGACTTAAATAATTATTTGAAAATTGTAATCATGTTATAGTATATGTCGTTAACTATATCTATTTAAGGTTAATGACTAATTGTATGTTAAGAACCCATGCTTAACTAGTAATCAAAATACTGATTAATTATTGAAAGTATTTCTTTTTAGAATGTGGTACATAGATTTTCAGTAAGTCTTTTGTTTGATTATGAATACCTTGTGATCGATATGAGATGGATGAATGGTAATGAAAGAATGAATGTTGGGCGGGGGTTGAGATTCATGATGATTGGATCGAATGTGACATGGAAGAGAGTATGAGCCTTTGCGAATTGAATTATAAGAAGTGATAATTGTTGCATTGACATGATAACAAAGCTTGGGATGCCTAATATATAAAAGAGACTCTGTTGAAATTTCAGCAGTCATATAAAAAAAAATATTTCCCTTAATTTCATATCATGAATATTTTTGAGAATCCAAAAATGGATTAAAGGACATTACAAGTGGTGGTGATAATAGAATAGTAATTGCAGTAAAATATGTTGAAAAATTAATACCACCACAATAAGAGGTGGTGTATAAGAGAATGGTGATGGTAGTGGAATAATAATCACAATAACAATAATTTTTTTTTTGCAAAAAAAAATAATCATCACAACTGGTTGAGATGGTTATGGTTAGCGGTGGCAATAGTGAAGGTGGCAGAAGCAATTGAAATACAATAAAATGAAATAATATATTTTTTTTTAGAAAGAAATTCAATTCTTATTCTTTGTTTTTATTCCCACCCGTCCAAGGAACCACAACTATGTTTATTTTCTCTCACTCTTCATTCTCATTCCTTTCAACCAAACACCTACAAAGTAGGAATAAGACTTTCATTTCACTTCTCATCATTCCATTCTTTGAACAACACCCAAGTGATTTAAAAATATAGAAATAAACTAAACTTCACCAACAAGGAACTCTTTACAAAACAAAGAGCACCTAAAATCATGATTGTCAAATATGTTGTCCTAGTTAAGTTCCTCTATCAACTAATTTTGCATAGCATGTAATGTTAAGGTAGCTTAAAGTATTCTATATGAATGAGCTCATTACCTTAAAGCAGACATTAGACCAGGAAAAAACTATGATAACCAATTCTCTCCTGATTACCTACTTCCTGTGTTTTTTCTATCATTAGTATTCCAACAGCACAGAAGAATACAGTAAACCAAGAAATTGTGAAGCAAACTATATCCATAAATTACCTCCTGGCATGACTCCAGTGCCACCAGCAATACCTGCAGCGGTATTTGCAATGAGATTGCCATGAAGATTAGGTGTCACCTGCAAATGGTAAAACCAATGATATTAGCCAAACAACAATAAGAATTCCATATTTCTGAAATTCTAAGGTTTAACCACAATCACATTAACAACAACAGCAATATATTTAATCATAACCAGCACAAAATCATCAAAATGTCTCAATCCCATCATTTCACACTCTAAGTGAGACCCCGCTAACACACTAAAGTGCAAGCAAATACACATCAAACAACAAATCAATAATAATAATAATACCTTTCTAAAATTCTAAATTTTTAACCATAGTCACAAATATATTTATATCCAAATACCTTAAGACTCTCAACAACACCAGGAACCACTTCATGCTCCAGACCCGCATACTCTCCCTCCGTATTCTCCCTAATAACAACAATGTCAACATTCTCATGTCGCGTAGGCAATCCTTGCAGATTAAAACAATTCACAAGCGACGCATACAGATCCAACTCCTTCCTAAATTGCACATTCAATGAGCTAACTCCTCCTCCCATAGGCGTCGCCAACCCTCCTTTCAAGCATACTTTGTTTTTCTTTATCGATTCTATCACTTCTGACGGTACTCTCATCATGTCCCCATGGATATCGTATTTCTAGAAATACACTGGTGCGTGCATTGCTTCCATGACTTGTTCGACGGCGTTGGTTACTAGAGGACCGATTCCGTCGCCGGGAATCAAGGTTACAGATCGCGGTGCGCCGTCACCGGGGCGTGGCATGTAGGTTACGGATCGGCGGAGGGTCGGGGTGGAGGAGGAGGTTAGCAGGTGTTTTCGGACGGGCATGGAGCGGCTAGCCATCGGGTCGGGAGAACAGAGGTTTTTGGTTTTGATTGATTTATGAGGAGTGAGATGATCGAGGGAATCGAATTAAAGAGGAAGGAGGACGGAGCTTTGAGTGACTTCCTAATTGGAATTTTGTTTTTAATTATGGGAATAAATTAAGTTAACGGTAGACCAGGATTTTTTTATGTTTAAAATAAATGGTGAAACTTGAAAGGGTAAATTTTTAGGGCTTTTTTGAATTTTTATCATGGTTTTTAGTTATTATTAAATTGATAAAAAGGTAATTTGATATTTTAAGAAGTATAAAATATAATTTAAAAATCTGATTTGGTTTGTCGCATATCATCAAAGAAAATAAGAGCTAAATAATTTTATTTCTCTAGTTTATAAATTGGTATAGCTGAATAAACTCTTTTTTTTTTTTTTCATCCATAGGCGTTTCAAACTCTTATAGTTCCATCTTGCTCCATGTAATTGGCTATTCTGAACAAACTCATTTAATGCCTCTTTAAGCCTCTTTTGTCACACCCTTGTAATTGACCATCTTGGCACCTTCAATGAGTCCCTTGTAATTTCCCAATTTTGCATCTTCAATATGTTAATGATGTGTCTAGTAGTGGTGTTGAACTAATCCTCATCATTTTCCAAGATAATGATATTTTTTTAATGACATACCTTGAAGACTTTTGAATTGAGCTCATTACAATCCTTGATTCAACAATCTTGGGATCATCATCTACAACCTTTTACTTTTCATCTAGAGTTCCTTATAGTGCTTTTGCACTCTTGAGATTGTGTTGTCATTCAAGGTGAAAATAGTATGATTATATACATCCATAATCACTACAACAGTCATTGTTATTTTCTTATAATTGTTTTTGGATAAAGTATATTAAATAAAAAACCAACATAAAATAACAAAGAGCCAAAACCCTAACAAGAAAGGGAAGACATACAGTCCGCTTACCCAAAACACAAATGAAAACTAAAAAAACATACCATCTCTAACTAGCATAATAGAACATTACAAATAAAAAAATATAGTCTGAAAAACCCCATACAATATAAAGCCTTCTATTAGCAACTAAAGGATCCATATTACAAAGATAATTAACTTTTGAAACAATACAATTAACAATATCCATATAAACCATCAAACTATTACGGGGAGTGTTACCATAAAATCAAGTATTCCTTTTAATAAATGACAATAGCTATCATCAATCTAATAATCACAAATTTAAGATAGCAACTCTCATTTAAATCTAAGAGTCAAGAAATAGTGTGAACCAAGAGCAATGTCAAAACAAAATGAAACATTTGAAGCATAAATTATACTAAATATGATGAGAGAAAGGGCGATCAAATAAAAGGTGATCAATATCTTCCCCATCACCTCCACAGAAAGGCACTGGTAACCTATATAACACCATAAGACATGAGTTTATCTTCAATAGAGAGGGCTCCACGAATATCAGTCTATAAAAAAAAGGAGAACCACATAATGATATGTTTATTCCAATCAAGTTTCCACCACTCTACTTTGTTCCAAATTGGATGAATAAAGTTCCAAACACTACGAATAAATAATATACCGCTAGGAGCATCTTTCCAACATATAATGTCATGTCTACCATAATCTGGAAGGCAAGGGATAAGAGTGCATCAAATAAGTTCAATCAATTCAGTAGATCTAGGAGGAGGTCATATCCACCCCTTACTAGCTATAAGACTGCTCAACTTCGCATCCCTCCCTAGTCAAGAGTCATAAGCAATTCTTTCCACAAAACACTCCACCAAGGGGCCCAAATGGTGCAACTTATTGGGCATCATTGTCAAGACCAAGAAATTTTCTCCAACTCCAGGAATAAATTACTGGGCAAAAAAAACTCATAAAAAACTCTATTCTCGAACTTTATTTTTTTATTTTTTATGATTTTGATGCTTTTTAGTCTTAACTTTACCAAGTTCAAGATGGTAAGATAGAATTAACATCTTTTATTTATCACATTTTAAAGTTTAATCAATTAAACTTTTCAAGGTTCTCAACATGCAACACAAAAGATGATGGTGAGATCCTCACAACCATACATGTTAAAGTAATATTGGTTAATACAATCAAATCTTGAGTTAAAAGAGTAAAAAACATAATATAATCTATAAAAAAAACAACCACCTATTCTAAGGGTGAAATGAGGAAAAACTATAAAATATAAAGAAAGGAATAATTGAAAGAAAAGCCTAAGTTAACTATTAATATGGTTATTATATAATGTATCATTGAATGAAGATACTGTAAGAGATATGTTTGTGATTATAGGAGTGACAATAAGCGTGGTGTGGGATGAAAAATAAGGAAACACATATAGAGTTTCTACTACATGTAGGTGAATCTACACCTACACTTTCTAGTTAAATTCTATGATTTAATATGTTATGGATGTGAAATGTGAATGAGTTAATATTAGATATTATATGAAGAATGAAAGTTTGCTTAATGGTGCTATTTCATATAGTATCTTGAATGTAAATTTATTCATGGTGAATGATCTTTCATGTGAATTGTCAAGTGATAAAAGTATCATTGACATGAAAAATATGAGAAGTGTGATATGTGGCATTGACTAACATATATTTATTGTATGTTAGGATCCTGGGTAAAGGGATCACAATGCATCGACTGACATACATTTAATGTATGTTAGGATCTGAGGTAAGGGGATCACTACGCATCGACTAACATACATGTTGTGTATGTTAGGATCCCGGGTAAGGGGTCGTCATGTATTGATGCCTACGGGATGGTGATGATACTAGTGAATTGGTATTGACAATGTGTTTGGCGGAAATTAGTTGTGGTTGATTTTATGGAATTTTGATTGGAAGTTGAAAATAGAATGTGAATAAATGTTTTCCCTTTTAAATGTTTTGGATATTTGTATTACTAAACTTAAAGTGATATTCATGTTTCAATAATATGTGTTTTGTTTTGGGACCATTGCAAACATGCTAGGAGTTGATCTTAGATTTTGTTCACTTATTATTATCTAGTTATAGGGAGTAATTCTTGTATTTTGTAATATTAAAACATGTGGATAACTTAATCTATATAATTATTATTTAAACGTGTATAAATTAACTTAACTATGTAATTCATATAATCATGTTCCATGTATGGGTCACTACAAGAAAAGGTGCCTGTTTGCAACGGCAAAAATCCATTGCACAAATTGCAACGGGGATTATGTTTAGCAACGGATTTTCGGTTGCTAAACAAATTCTGGAAATAAAAAAAAACATGGGTTGCAACGGATTTGCCGGTGCAAATTTAATTTGCAACGGACATTCTGTTGCAATTTAAAACCATTTGCAACAGATTATCCATTCCAAATAAAAATTACTTTGCAACGGATTTTCCGTTGCAATCTAAATTTGCAACAGAAATTCCGTTGCAATTTAAAATCATTTGCAACGGATTATCCGTTGCAAGTGAAAATTACTTTATGACACCACCTTCCCTAATCCTTAATAATGTAAATACTAACATGTATACTTTTAAATATTTTACTGCCTTTGGACCTTCAAAAGTAACTAAGTATTATGCCAATAATATACTAAGCAAGATAAGATCTAAATTTGTTGTTAAGAATTAAGAGAGTATAAAAATTAATATTGTCTGTACATCAATCCACTACATCCTTAACTTCCTAATAAAGCTAAAAAGATCATTTACTTCATCAAATATTTAAAAATTGATTGCTCCCCTATAAAAAAAAAGAGAGGTGATTGAGGTTATTAAAGATACTATAAAGCTTAATTATTTAAAGTCTTCATTATCTCCTATGATGACATTAGAAAAACGAGATTTATATTTGAAAAGATTGAGTAAGAGCTCAAAAGCTTTAAGAATTTTAAAAAGGAATTCATTATATCCACTGTCACCATTCTTATTGAGATATCAAAAATAGAGGAATACAAACGTATCTTAGTCAAGTCAAATGTTACGAGTAGAGAGAGAAGCTCTAGCTTCTCTTTTCTTTTCCCCTGGATCTAGAGCTCTGGAGGTGTGAGAATCTCCATCTCCATCCAAAGTCGAGTTGCTTCTTATTTAGGATCCTCTTTGGAGATGTCTCCCTTCTCCCTCTAGAGTTTGAGCGTCCTCTTCTTACTTCCATGGTTGTTGTTCCCATAACAACCACCACCCTTGGTTGCTTGGAACTTTGTTTGTCTTCCTATATCTAAAAGCGGTCTGAGCTGATGGACACCAAAGTAAGAAGCAAGAGCTTCCTAGCAAAACATCTCTGGAACATCCATAAAAAAATAGACTCTATTGGATTTAATGGGTTCATCATTTCTACTTGTACAGTCATTCTCTTTGGAATGCTCGTGCCCATAAGGACTCTTCCCCTCTATGGAAATCTATCATTTCCTTGAAAGATAATCTTCTTGAAGCTAGTAGAGATCAATCTGGATCCTTAATCCTGATCCGCTCCTGAGATAATGGAGACAAAAGTTTCTCATCTAAGTGTTTGTTGCCACCTTAGAACATCCATTATCCAAGCCTCATGTTCATGTCAAGTCACCTCTAATGACTTGCATGAACCAATGTGTGCGGTCAAATTCACTAGCACTGTTTTTTATGCCAAATTAAGTCGACACTGTATTCGCTATCCAATCAGCTAACACTGTCTTCACTGTCTGATTTTGTTACAGCATGACACTGCCTGATTTTGTTACGGCGTAACACTGCTTCACGAGTTTTCACTATCCCACCATGTCTTTGATGAAACATTTCTCACCAGCAAATATATGGCTCGATCAACATTGTTACAACCCCCCCCAAAAAGAAATCGACATCCTTGTCAAAACAAACTTGAAGTATCCTTACACTAAGTTTAACCACTATCACACATATATGGCCCTTGCACATTTGAGCCTCTCGGTTTAGCCCCCCTATTCATCTAAAATCTAGTGCACTGATCCTGCCATGTACAACTGACAGTAATATTGTCAACCTACGTTTAAACCAAAGTTGTGACCTGTTCTTTTAATGTGGAACATTGTCGCAAATTGTCATGTTTCCAAATTATCATATGCAACTCCAAAGTCACAGACAACATAATGCCCATCTCCTTGGTGATCCCACATGCCAAATACTCCACTCGTAAGCCTTTTTTGCAAAGTTGCTAAACATCCCTTTGTAGATTTCAGCCCCCACTCCACAAACACAAACACATAGAACCCGCATTAAGTAATTTGAATGAATCCCAATAAATCCATCCAACTCACCCAACTGTTCCATTTGTAACCTACAACCAAGATGAGAATTCATTTTTTTATTGGTCAACAAAGTTTTTCGATGAAGTTCTTTTTGCAAGTTTCAGTCTTGCCTAAGCATGCACCCATATAGCACCCATATAGCATTCCACCATCAAAGTCCCCCTAACTTATTGTCCATATGTCTACTACTATACACAAGACACTTCATCAAACACTTTTTCATTGACATAACAGCCTATTGTTCCCACCATTTCCCTGCATGTTTCATCCACTGAAAACTAGCAATATGAAAACCCAATGAAGGTTTCCTATTCTACTCCCATCATCATGATTCATCATTCGTCACAATGCATAAAATAGCCCTTGTACTGCCTCTCCTCCAAGACAACCTAACAAATCATCCTCGTTGACCTAATTCAGTTACTGAATCTGTCACCGAAACTGCTTATCGTCAAGCAGAGTCTATTGTACTGCCTACCCACTAAGGCAGCTTGTCCAACAAAGTCTGTCTAGTTTGACCCCTCAACCAAATCCATTCGTAACTTGGTTGTTGCATTCTTCATTGCAAACAATCTCATCGTTAAAGTGCATTGAATTCCCAAAAGTTTTATTGTCCCACCCAAGATAGCATATAACACAACCACCACTAGGCTGACCCTTCGACCAAATCCCATGCAATTCAGTCTCAATTTTACCTTCCTTACCCTACATTGTCCATCACATAGTCCCATATAGAAGACCCAACATTTTGCCTCTCATAAAGCAGTAAAACCGCACCAAATCTTCACCAATTTGTCTGGCCAAACAACTAGGTTTCCCTTAATATCATTGTTAAACTTTGTTCCCCCCATCCTGAACAATACTTTGTCAAGATGCACAAAATCCCCAAGTTTTGCCACCAACAACACACCAAGGCCACGTCATGTCCTTTACCCCAAGGCTAACCCATTTCAACCGAATTTTGTCTTAACCATCAATCACATACTCAACACCATCATCCACAATGAAAACATTGATTTGTCCCCTCTTCAGGAAGTCCCGAACAAAGTGACTTTGATTGCAATGAAAGCAACGTAAATTTAGTTTGAACCCTTACCGATTGCCTTTCAATCTGATCTTCCATCGTCATCAACAAGTTTAGGCTCCCCCTCACCTAATGCTTATTCTTCCTTTTCACCTCATCCTTTCCTTTAGGATTTGATGAAAATTCAAAAACCCCAGTAGTCCCTTCACTGGACTCTGCTCCAAAGTCTGCCACTTCATCGGCAACTACGATGTCTTTGCTTTCAAGATTGTCCGTCATCCTACCCACATAACATAACAGGCTCATTGTTTTGCCAAGAGATGCTCTAATACCAATTGTCACGGGGTTACTTTTCACCCAAATCAGCCAACATGTGACAACTTTGCCCCCTATTAGACTCAACTTTTCCTCAACTTTTCACTCATGTTTGCCTATAACCAAGTGTTTCCCACACTTAAAAAAGGTTTTCAACACCCTCCCAAGTTATAACCAAGCGGAACACACAAGTAAGAAGGAATGCAAAGTGCACAACATATACGGGAAAACACCTAACCTTTAATAATCTTATAAACAAAGAAATTACACCATATACAAGTGTGAGTGCACTGCACAAAGATTGCATGCTACACAACCAAGGTTTTCCAACCTACTTATAGACAAACATAAGTGAATTACAAGGCATAACCCTCACCCCTATTTTCTAGGACATAGTGGGACAATTTCTCCTTCATGTTCTCCATAAACTTAGTGGTCACTTTCCCAGCAAAAAGTGGGCAGTCATCTCCCATGATCTCATGATCTTAGCAACTTGTAGAGCAAACCTTGTTCTGCCCCCACGTTTTGCTCCCATGATTTGGGTGTTCATAACTGCCACTAACCCACGTTCTATATGTCCAACTGCCAGCACCCAACTGCCAATTTAGGATGTGTTTGTTGCCACCTTGGAACATCCATTATCCAAGCCTCATGTTTGTGCCAAGTCACCTCCATGACTTGCATGAACCAATGTGTGTTGCCGAATTCACTAGCAATACTTTTGTTGCCAAATTTTGTTATGGCAATATACTGCCTCACGGGTTGTCACTACCCATCATTTCTTTGACATAGCATTTCTCGCCAGCACATATATAGATTATTCAACACTGTTAAAGATTGAGAGCGTTACGTTATTGAAGAATTAAGCATCATGTTTTTTTTAGATATTGTGAACAAAAACGGAAAAGAGATGAAAAATTATACATTTTTTTCATCTCTTTAGAAAAAAGAGTCGGTGATCAAATTCTACTCTAATACGATGAAGATAGAGAAATTAAGATATTAACTTGAGTCAAAATAGTATATACAAGCCGATTTGCCCGCTCCTCTGAGGTTTTTTATCTATGTAGAAAATTGATTGATTTTATAAATGTTGTATTTTATTTTTTTAATATTTAATTAGTAAAATTGTAATTGATAAAATCTGTTAAAAATAGTTTTTTTCAACCAAAAAGTGATTGAATATTGTTATTGCTAAAAAACTTTTGATAAAATTTGTTAGAAAAATTGCTAAGAAGGTGAAATGATTTGTTAGAAACTTGTTGTCAAGGATACTTTGGTTAAAAAAACACAAAAAAATAAACCCCGTAAAAAAAAAAGACTTTGACACAACGGTTATTAAAAAATAAAAAAATGTGAAAAAAAGGTTATCGTTTATTAAAAGAACAAAAAAAAAGAGTATAAAATATAAATCTAAATTCAAAACCAAAGTTATATTTATAAGATTTATTAATCATATTATTATATTAAATGTATTCAAGAATACCGATATTATTTTTTTTTTGCAAGAAATCGTAGGTCATTTTTTCTCTCTCTCTATATATATTTTTAGGCGATAATATTCAATAAATATTAAAATATATAATTAGTCTCACATGTGGGTAGTAGATTTTTTAATTGTAGATAATTCAAGTAAATTTGTCAAAACAAATTTATGAGTTGCCTTTTTCCTCTTGTAATATTAGATCTGACACATTATAAATAAAAATATTGTAATTTGTTTTTAGAAATAAACCTAAATTTTTTGCGTGCTATAATTACTTATTTGCCATCTAAAAAAATAGTGTAATCGAAACGGGAAGTGACTCGAATATTTTTAATTGTAGATAATCTAGGTAAATTTATCATTTTTTTTAGTTGTATTTTTTGCCCAGTAATATTAGACATGAAATATTAAAAACCAAAATATTATAAATATTTTTTAAGAAATAAACTTTAAAAAACAGAGCACAAAATTAAAATTCGAAGATAATTTTTTTTTTTATTTTATAAGATTTATTCCTTGTATTATTATATTAAATATATTTAAGAATACTGATATTAAATTTTTTTCTTAAAAAAATCCTAGATAATTTTTTTCTCTCTATATACATTCTTAGGCGATAATATTCAATAAATATTAAAACATATAATTAGTTTCACATACTTTAATTTGACATAAATATACAAATATATAATGAATTTGACATACTTTAAATAATACATGTAATTTTAAGAACAAAATTGAAGCAAATCCAAACATTCAAATTAAATAATTGAAAACATAACTTGAAATTAAAAAAAAATGGGACCGAAATGAAACTAAATTCCATAATTAACTTACATAGAAGGATAAAATTGAAAGAAATCAAACTTTGGGACCGAAAATATTAAGGATTTATAATAAATTTGCATGGAAGGATGAAATTGAAATCCATAAAAACTTTGATACCAAAAATATTAAAATTTCCAGCCCATTTTGAAATATTAAAAGAATGAGGACCGAATTGAAAGTTCAATATATAATCAATTTCAATTGAAGGATGAAATTGAATTAAATCAAAACCTATATAATAGCAGTAAGGGCAAGAAAACCAAATTACAACGTTCAGGGACTGAACTGAACTTTGATTAAAAAATAGCTTAGCTGACGTCATCTGGCGCAGCGGAGAGAAAAAATTGGGGGGGGGGAAGGGAATTCAAACGACCATTGACACGTCTCCGGACACCATAGTGCTACACGCGCCACCCCGGTGGAAGAGAACATGCTTGAAAATGATTCTAGATGCCTGTTGGGTATTTTCCGACGCCGTAGGACGCCGCACGCGCCGTCCGAAGAACGCGTTAACGCTGCAACGAATGGCGCGTCCGGAGACGCGCCAGCAGATGTTAGCGGAAAATAATAAAAAAAATTAGCTAATTACCGGAAAGCCCCTCACCCCAGGTGTTTTTTTTGTCTTTTTCAAGAGACAAAATGATTAATGCATTGTTCAATAAAATATTAAAAAAAATAAAAACCGGCAGGACAAACCAGACCGGACCGGGCCGAAAACGATCAATGACCGTGCAGCCCCTGAAAATGGCGGTGTTTTTTGTCTTTTTCGATGAGTTTTTTCATTAATACAGTGTTCAAAAAGGCGGAAAAAAAAAGATGGACGTGCGCACGCGGAGCATCGGAGCAAATTGCCAATGAATAGTGACAATGAGTCACAATGAACAGTAATAATCCGAGCTCTTTTGATAACAAGGTTCATAATTGAAGGAGAATACAAGGGATGAAATCAATAATCAAATCAAGTAATATATCCTAATTAGAAATTACTTCTAATTTATAGGAATTAACTAATCTTAGCAAAGTTATATACAATCTAATACTTTTTTTTTTATATAGCATTCTATTCACTGATTTTGTTGAACAAACCGTGTTCTTTTTAACAGCTCGTTCTCCACGATTTATTGGTCCAATTCTTTCTTTAACCTCTCACTATTTTTCTTTAGTTTTTGTTCGAGTAGCTATGACTTGCTTATATTAATAGTTTGATCCGGTGATCTGGCTACTATGGTGGTGGCCGGTGGAGAGAATGGAAAATGGGTACGGTTTGGAATAAAATAAATATAAAGACGTGTTTATCTAATCTTTATCATAAACGAAAAAAGGCAAAAAAAAGCATTTATTTGGGATTGATCGATTAATTATGAGAAAAACTAAAAAACCAAATTGATACAAGAAAAATAAAACATTAAGATAAGAAGAAGAAAAAACGCCGGGAATTAAAAGAAAATGACTAAATATAAGAAGGAAAGGAGCTGAAAAAGAGAAAATAAAGGTTGAAAATACAAAAAGCATGTAACTTTTTTATCAATTTATCATAATCTCTCTACACTGTCAAAAAAATACAGATAAATAGTAGAATCATTTGAGTTTAAAATCACTGGATAATAAACATAAATTAAAACTCAATAATATAACTAAATAAAATTCAGTAACTTACACTTGAATATGCTCAATCTACCCATCAATGAACAACAATTGGACTACCTTCCATCATAACCGATCATACAAGTGTACCCATCAAGTGCACAGCAATTCAATCACACAATCAGATGGATTAAAACGGGAAAATGATGAGCAGCAACAAAACTTAGAAAGGAAATCCTTTGAACACTGCCTTCTTCGATGACATGGCCAGCCGCTTGACACATTTTGCCTTTGCATAGAAGTCCATCAACTCTGCAGCAACACCATCAGGGTGACATGAAACAAACGCCTTCAAGAATCGCTGCTCTGCCATCCTCAGAGCCCTCAACATCAGCGATCCCTTAATTCTCGGGCAAACACCCATCTCCTCTATCTTCCCGGCAAGAAGCCACCGTGGCTTCAGCACAACCTCCAGATTATTGTAAAGCAAAAACGGGTGCTCAAGGATCACATTTGCAGGAAGCCTCATTGTGCCCACCACAAACGTCATATTCCTTTGAACCTTATCAACAGATAGTGTCAGGAGATAGGGGCTACGGCCGATAAGATGCCAAACCTCTTCATTTGACATCCCGAACTTCTCTATATTTGCTGCCTTCTCACAGATGGTCTGGCTCCTTGAGACACCAATGATGCTAACCACATGTTTAAACATTTTCGAACCCTTAAGAACCCCGCTTTTGCGTATGTATTCCATCTTTTCATCGTTAAATGAAGTTCGCGGAATCATAGTAGGGCGTGACAATAGCAAGGGAACCAAATCCTCTCTACTAATACCCAGCCCTTCATACAGTGTGATGACAGGTTTAATCCTATTATGAAAGTCATATGTCAGGAGAGAAGGATTTCTAATAATGGCCTTCAGTAGCGTCTCCCTTGATCCAAACAAGGTCATGAAATACTCCAGTCGCTCATCAAAAAAATGATTTATGCGAACACTAAGCAATCGTGGGCGACAATTAATGATCTTAACAAGGTCATTCGATGTGATACCCAACCCCCAAAGTAGATTTAGCTTGAATTGAAGCTGGGAAAGATCAGCATTGCGCAAAGAAGGGCGTCGCAGGAACATCTTCTCTATGTCATCATCACTACAGCCATATCTCCTCAGAACTTCAACCGAGTTAGCTGGTTGCTCTGCACCATCCCCTGATACAGTTTCAGCTTGGGTTTGGCTTGATGTCGAACATGTCACAGACTTGAAGGTACTTAACAGTACACAGGTACTACAAAGTGGGTTTTTGCTTGAAAAAAAAAATCTTTGAGAATTTACCAAAAGGGAGCCAACTCTGATAACTAAAGAACTGGGTTTTGCTTCCATGTCAATCTCACAATATCTCAATAAAACCGAAAGTGGGTCTTATAAATTAGGGAAAAACGTTCAAGAAACACATTAACACGCTAACAAATTGGACAGTGATTACTGAAACTAAGAGAATTAGGGTAAGAGAATAAATGTTATATAATGTGTTTGATTTGAGCTCATAAAAGCTTCTAAACCAAATTTTCAACAGGAAAAATTTCTAATATCAAGAGAAACAAGGAAACAGAGTCTTTAAAAGGAATTTATTTCTTTATAAAAAATCAAAGCGAGAGAGAGAGAGTATGTGGGTTTATCACCAATTATTTTTGCCACCCAAGTCTTTGTGGGTTTCGCAAACCTGAACAAGACACCAAAATGAATCTAGTCAAAAAACCCAACACAAAGGAAAGAATATATATATATATATATATATATATATATATATATATAGAGAGAGAGAGAGAGAGAGAGAGAGAGAGAGAGAAGAGGGGGGGGGGATTGAACTGAAGTGCAGGAGATGGTGAAGACGTCCAGGGAAGGAGGAGGGAGAGCTTTGGGGCCTAAGATCTCTTTTGTTTATAAAGAAATAACGACATGTCGTCCTAATGGAACCACTTGTCGTCTATGTGATGCTCAAACGACAGTGGTGGATGCTCAAACGACATGTCGTCCTAATGGAACCACTTGTCGTCTATGTGAAAAAAATACAAGTTTTTTCATATTACTAGACAATATGATTTTTTTTAGTTTTGGATAATTCTTTAAAAGTTAGGTTTTTGCGAATCTCAAGCTATTCAATTGTCTAGCCTCCAATGATTATCCACATAAACCACTTGTGAGAGAGATTGTCATGCCTAAAATGTTGCTAGTTTTCTTTTTGATGACTCGCACAATTTTTTATTTAACATAAAAAAAAATGCATAACTTATTATTTATAGGAAAATATGAAAAGTTATTTACAAAATACCAATTTGCCTCCAAAATAATATTCATATACTAATTCAGGACAATATTAGAAATTAAATCAATCACATCCTTATTTATTTTCTATAGGTCTAGAAGTATAATCTTTATATTAATTATATTATAATCCTTAATTTATAAAATATATTTTAATCAATTCATATTTAATTGAATCATTTCAGTTTAATTTTTAACTAAGGAACCTCAATATATGTAACCTATTAGGTTTTTAATATGTTGATCAAAATATAAATTCTAATTCTAATTAAATGCAATTGAATAAGTTAAACAATTTAATTTATATGATTGATTAATTTATATTTAAAGATCAATTGTATCTTATAGCAACATGAGATCCTCTAAATATTAGAAAAGTTATTAGTGACTTAACTTAACATTTCAACGACTGGTTTTTCAATGTAATTAATATATTTTTATCAATATTATTCCGACTTAATATTAAAACAACAAGTATGTCTATCATATTAAAGTATGTGAATTCTCTACATAATAGTGATTAATCGTTTGAATAAAATTCAAAATTATTTTCAAATATCATTCCACTTTGATCAAGGATTTCAGTCAGTACCATTTGAGAACATATGTAATATTTTTTTCAAATTCATATAGGATGATGAATCTTCTCTTTATTACTCAAATACTTTTATATTATTAATATAGTACTCAATGTCTACTTCTTCATTACCTCGATCAACATAACATGTAACAAGATCACAGTATAACATTCTATATACAAGATAACTTAGTGATATCAAGTCTAAGGATCACTTACACAACCGTCACGTGAGTTTTTTCATAGACTTAGTAATCTCTTCATATAAAATTCTCATGTGGTTAATTTAATGTACATGTCTTATAACAAACACCTACATATTATTTTTAGGTATCTCATATACCTCATCTTATAAAAACAATTGTTTCATTTTATATAAAAAATCAAAATATATATATTTCTCTAAGGCTGTAATAAATAGCTAGCAATTTAAAAAAAAAACATAATATTAGTTCATTAATTTAATATTATATAAATACTAAAAATAAATTAAACATCTATTAATACTAGATATATATTTAACAGAGATTAGCTACAAAACACAGCTAAATAGACTAGGCTGCCTTGATGTCGTAAAGCCTCTTTATTTTGTTCTCATAATTTATAGTATTATGAGATAAATCAGAGCTCTCGTTTATTTTGTTATCAACTTAAGAATACCCGCTTCCTCTCAAAACACAAACAAAAACATCAAGACAATTATTAGTCTGACTTCTCAACTTGGTTGTGGAAGTGCAATGTTTTTTGTGCAAGGTATAAAACTGTACCCAGGAGCCTTTTTTAAATTTCTTTCTTCCATTAATTTTCTCACCTTCCAAGCATTATCCCATGAACCAGCTGCAGCATATATGTCTGCTAAAACAACATAGTGCGATGAATTTTCAGGATCCATTTTGAAAAGATGTATGGCTGCTTCTTCTGCAAGGGGCGTATTGCCATAGACGTTGCATGCACCAAGAATGGCACCCCAAAGCGAGGCTTTAGTTTTGATATTCATCTTGTTGGCCAAATTATAAGCTTCTTCCAGCAGCCCTCGGCGTGCAAAAAGATCGACCATGCAAGAAAAATGCTCAGCTCGCGGCAGGATACTGTATCTGCTCATCATGTTGTTGAAGCACTCCCATCCTTCGCCTGTCAATCCACAATGGCTACAAGCAAAAAGAAGAGATAAGAATGTAATGTCATTTGGCTCCAAACCTTCGTATTCCATCTTCTTAAACAGCGCAATTGCCTCGTGTCCATGTCCATGGTTCCCATATCCAGTAATCAGTGATGTCCATGAAATCACATTTTTCTCCTCCATCTCGTTGAAAGCTCGGTTAGCATCTCTAATTTCTCCAGATTTGGCATACATATCAATAAGAGCATTGCCCATGGCCACATCATAAGCGGGCTTACATTTTAAGGCAAGAGCATGGATTTGTCTTCCCAGACTCAAAAGATGATATGTTAGCGCATATATTAAACATGGAGCACAAAAATAACACCATCTATCTTCATGTGCATCTGCTGTATTTCTTTGAACAAATCCAGGGCCTTGCTGCTGTAGTTACTGCTCCGTGCATATCCAGTCATCAGTGCCGTGCAAGATATCACATCTTTGATTGGCATACTTTTATATAAGCGACGAGCACTTGCTAAGCTTTCACATTTTGCATACGCATCAATTAGCGAACCACTCAAAGAAATATGTGATCCATAACCTAGTTGGATGATCAATTGATGTATTTGGGAGACTCTGATAACATCACTAGCCATACCGGACGCCTTTAAAACACTCCCAAAGGTGAAAAGATCAGGGCTCATACCTATTGAGTGCTTGTATTTCAAATATATCAGAGCAAAACCCACACAAACAAAAATATAACAAAGAACAAAACGTGTTCTTTCAAGATTTTAAATAAAAATAATGATACCTTCTTGCATCATCGAGCGAAACATTCGAAAAGAATCACCAGAAAGACCTTGAGCTGCGTACCCGCCAATTATTGCATTCCAAGAAACAACATCCCTTTCTTCCATCATTCCAAACAAGTAACAAACTTCCTCCATCTTTCCACACTTTGAATGCAAGTCAAGCAAAGCGCTTTGCACGATCAAATTACTAGCAAATCTACTCTTCTCGATACACCCTTGTATTTGCATCCCTCTCTGCAAACACCTCAAACCAGTACATGCGCGTAACACGCTTCCATAAGTAAACTGATTGGCCTTAAAACCTGCTCTAAGCATGTCTAAAAACACCAATAATGCATCTTGGTAGCACCCATTTTGCGTGTACCCAGAAATCTGAGCAGTCCATGACACAACACTTCTTTCGGGCATTCTATGGAACACCTTTCGTGCACCGACTGTATCACCAAGTTTCGAGTAAAATACGATTAATTTGGTGCTTAGGTGAAGATTTGAAGCAAGCCCGCTTGTTAAAATTTGGTTGTGAATCAAATGGCCTGGTTTTTTAGCTTTTGTTTCAATGCAAAGCTGTAAGCTTTTGATGTAGGAAGAGCAGTCTATCTGGGAGGGGTTAGAGGCATAGAATTTTGGGTGTGCTCTGGAAAGGTAGGCCACCGTTTGTGTGTTTGGACTTCTCATGGTTTGATCACGAAACAAAATTCGGGTCCTGTGATTATTTTTTGTATAAGGTTGATTTTCATTTTTAGGTAGAGGTTTTTGCTGGGATGGTTTTTGATTCATTGTAAGTCTGGAAAATTTAACTGTGTTAGTGGTATAGATTATTTTTTAATATGTATTAAAATAATAATATTCTGTTTATTTACATCAAAATTATATATATGTATATAAATATAAAATTTCAACGAATACAAAATTTAAATTAAATTGAAATTATATATATTATTTGAATTACAAATATAATATCAGGTATTTAAAAACAATTTAAAAATTTAAGCATGGTAACTACAGAAATAAATAACAAAATATAATTTATAATCAACGAAATATAGAAGATGCAAAATGATGAAACTAGGAGAGAGAGAGAGAGAGAGTCAATTAAAGATATAAACAAATAAAAGTGAAGTCAATTGGGTTATCATACTAAACTCATAACATCACATCGGTTATAAGATCTAGATAATCATATCATAGAGTACTAAATGAGGAAATTAAAGAAGAAGAAAATATATTTGTTTTTTTTTAAATGTAAGGCAAAAACCAAATCATTAAGCAGAACAAACATGATACAATGGATGGATGGATGGATGGATGGATGGAAATTGCAGCACTAACTAGTGCAAGAATACATGCCTTGGAAAGTGCCCGTGGTGATCCATGCTAGATGATTCCTAGAGAATTATGATTTGCTGTTTAATTAATTGTCTAGCATGCATGCTTAATATTTCAGTAATTTTCTACCGATTAACAGTACTGCTGCTGAGTTATAAATTTCCAAATGCATGTTATATATATATTCCATCTCCATTGTGATAAAATAGAAGTAACAAACAATGCAGGTGAGGATAGAATAATCATTAAAACAACACCCAGAATTACTTAAATCTACAAAAAAAAATTAAAAAAACAATCTTTTTTTCTCACAACGAAATCTAATGACAAATTTCTCATCAAGCAAAATCTCACCCCATCTGACAAACATAAGAGCAAATGGGGAAACGCTATGCTGTGTACATTCACTTGAAGGATTGCTTGTCTCCTTTCTTCAACATCTTGGACTTCTTGTGCTTGAAGCCTATATACTTTTCAACATCATCTTTGTCATCGTCATCTCCACCCCTCCTCTTCTTACCCCCACCACCTTCTTTAAGTTTCTGCAGATGTTCGATCATAAGTTATTCCAATTAATACAATATAATATGAAAATGAATATCAGCAAAAACACCAATGGCAGCGTCAATGATGAATACTAGCATAAACACCAATGACAGCGTCAATGATTTTGAGCAAGTTTATACCGTGTGAGAAATTCTTTTGGCATCATTAACACGATCCAACAACATCAAGATCTCCTCCTCTTGGGCTGGAAACTCTGGCAATTTTTTACCTGTAACATTGCGTAACTGTTTAGCCTCTAAAGCACTTGTTTAAAAATGACTCCCATACCATAAACAAAATAGCAGTGTCAAGCTTAACCTATAAGATTCTCTATTTGTAGATACCACTCCAGTTCATACTGATTTACTAGTGAGATTGCAACCCCAGATCGCCCTGCACGAGCAGTTCTGCCAACACGATGAATATAATCCTGCAACACATTGAGAATCAGAAATGTCTTGATATGACTCCTTTATTTCGTCTAATAAAATCAGTAACATTAGGCGCATAGATGAAAAGTTCAGATACACAACCCAACATAATGAAGAGCCATAACAGAAAAATAGATGAGGGAAAATTAGAAGCTTGAGTGCATGGGAGAGTAGTCTCATATAGCTCTTCATTCTGTTGGGTTGTGTAGATGGGGGAAAATTAGAAGCTTGAGTGCAGGGGGGAGTAGTCTAAGGAAGATTCTTCTTTCTGTTTTCTTTTTTTTAGAAATAACATGTGAACATTGATAGTTTAGATCAAAAGAACTTGTCTACTGCAGAGAAATTGTCGAGAAACTAGATCTCAAATATGGCATGCTATATTGATAAGAGTGAGAAACCAGGGTTCTGTTTTGAATGACTTTTGCATATTGATTTAAGTTGTTATTTAACTTTTGACTTTAATAAAAAAGAGTCATAATAGGGTCAGTTTGGTATTGTTGTCATGCTTCACTATCTTGTTTCATGTTGTGAGATAAAGGCAACATTTGATAACTAGTTACTGTGTTGTGCTTATAAATATTTGAAGTAGCTAAATAGTGTTTGGTTCAAAATTCCATTGTTGTTTTTGGGATATGAAATGACCAATAAGGACCATAATAAAAAGGTCTAAACAAATACATTTCATTTAAGTTAAATGACTAATGACTTCTTAAGACTAACATTACATGTGAATATATTTTTTACAAAAGTAATTCTTAAGTTCCGGGGAAAAAACCTTGAATAAGGTGATAATATATATATATATATAGGCTCATCTTTTAATCAATGATATAAAACAAAGATTTTGAAATATAATTATGTAATACACAAGAATATTTGGCAAGTATAACTGAAAAAAAGGGAGAAATTGTCGTTTTTATTAATAAAAAATAACCGCACAATAAGCAAATGTGATTTTGGTTCAAAGCAAGGGATACCCTGCTTCGTTTTAAATGCAACACGATTTTCTTTTAAGGTGACACATGTTTAGATTTCAAAGCAAGGCATGTATCCACAATACATTACTTTTGTCAGCTAAATGCATCCTTAAAAATCACATCGATGCCAAACAACAGTTCGACCAAAACTTCAATTTAAGCTTCTAGCTTATTGATTCAAACTTATATTACTTCTCTTAATCATACAGGTTGTCGAGTCAATTCTTACCAAACATTTTTCTACTCAACCCATTTTTGTCACAAGTTATTTATGAATATTAACTTTTTGAATTATGACTCAGTCAAAAATCATTTTCACAAGTCAAAGCAAACAGAACCTAGGTCTAGAGCGTAGCACTCTAAATATATTCTTGTATGAATCCACAGAAAACTAGCAGATCTAACCTTAGAGTTTGAGGGGATGTCATAATTTATAACTGTATCAACAGATGGAATGTCAAGTCCCCTACTTGCCACATCGGTGCATATTAGAATATTGCACTCCCTAGCCTTGAACTTGTTTAAGGCTCCAAGTCTCTTCGGCTGCCATGAACATTTTATTAACAAAGCTCGTGCAGATCAAGTAATCACCATTAAAGTAAGGAGTTGAAGTGGGAATAAAAAAGCTGGTCTTCACAAATGGAGCAAAATCAAGCACAAAACACTCCAGTTGAGATGCTTGTACCTGACTCATGTGGCCATTAATAGGGATGGCCCTTAGACCAAGATTTCGAAGAACCAAAGCCAAAAAGCTAGTTGCATCGCATGTTCGGGTGAAAACCATGGCAGTACTATTGGACATTTCAGTCAGAATGTATACAAGATAGCAATCCTGTAAGTATGAAAAATGAAACAATTATAAGAGTAACATTGAGAGCTATGGCAAAAGAAAAACAAAAAAACTGGAAGCAATTCATGACTGTGACACCAGAAATACATTAAATAACACATTTCTACCCACATTGAAAGTTATCTAATTTGTAAAGCATGAAGCCAATAAATATCATAGTTCAAAAGTCCCAAGGCATGCACTTGATTAGCAAAAAAATGGGGCATGCAACTAAAGATCTACAAAAAGAATATTGCATTTTGATGATAACTGTACATCTTGTGCAATATATTTTTGGAAAAACATGTACCAATATAAGGAGAATCTTTCTATGCAGAATATTGTATATAAAACAAGATCCAGGATACCAATACTGTTTTTCAGCAGAAGATTAAAAGGTTAAGAGTTAAAAACATTTTTCCTCCTTTCCTTTCAAAATCAAAAAATTCCAGGACCTCTGAATATAGGTATCAGAAAAATTGGAAGTCACAATACTTGTGTATAAAATGTTTGCCAAGGCAAACTCCATAATGAGCATACATACAAGTTGAATTTCCACTGTATCAGTGTCAAACATCAAAAGTATATTCTTGCTTATAAATTTAGTCCTTTTGCAGTATCATATTAAGTAATGCCAAACAAAGGAGACAGGACAAACCTTGTGCTTAGAAGGCACAAAACGATATTGCTGCTTCAGTGTGTCAACAGTGGAATATTTAGATGCTGCTTCAATCTGAAAGAATTGAAAGATGACACATAGTACCAAACCAATAAAAAAAACAAGTGGGAAGACTAAATAAGGTGTGGAGGCATTGTCGTCATACCTTAACAGGATTTCTCAAACAAGCTCTTTGAAGTTTGTTCACCTATAAAAAGAAGAGAACTTGATCAAACTTTCAGTATTCCCTTGTTAATTTCTCTCTCCCTTCTTTATGCTACCAATCCCTTACGCCTTTATTTTCTAAAGTAATGATACCATGTAACTATTGTTAATATTACAACAGCTGTTCTTCTTCTCACACTTTCAAGATCCATATGCAAATTCCCTCACTTTATTTTGCATATCATAAATAAATAAAAAATCCAGAAAAAGGGTTAACCCTGAAATTTTGCTAAATGCATGGTACACCTCAAGTTTTAACTTATGCAAGGACTTGGATCAAAATAAACAAAATTGGGCATACATATATACTAATACCTTTTTTTTGTCATGGTTGCAGAAAACAGATATGTTTTTCTATCCCGTGGAATAACACTTAAAATTTCATCTAGGGATTTCTCAAACTCTTCATTCAGTAACCTGTCTGCCTCATCTAAGACCTGGTCAACAAGCATACAACCAGGAAAACATCCAATCAATTCAACACAAAGCAAGGATAATTTCCAAATTAATAATGCAAAAAAAAACTTAAGAATTTAATGGCTTGCATAAGGGCAGAAAAAATAAGCTCACCAAATACTTCAACGTCTGAAGAGAAAAAACCTTTGGTGTTTGAGAGATGATCCAAAAGGCGTCCAGGTGTTGCAACCTACAAAGCGAATGAAGAAGCTTATAACCAATCATGATTTAATAAATGCATCATAAAACATCCCTTCTTCAATTAGTTCTGCAAAGGGAGCAATTTGGATTTTACTTTCAAATAAATGCATGTCACATTCCCAAGCATAAAAAACATGTACATCAATGCCTGAATATTTATGTACCAATTCAAGCATAAAAAATGCATGGAAAACCATGTCTCGACACAGTTATTTATAAAATGAAAACTTTCCAATGCTGTTACATATTGCAAATGTTTATTCAAGACCATAAAAGCAATGCTGGATACCTTATGTGATACTTACAACAATATGTGGTCTTTTGGAAAGGATAAGAGTCTGTTGCGCCATATCCACACCTCCGACAAGCTAATAAAGCAAAGAAACAGAAGAGAGAGAGAGAAACATGCAAATAAAGTTTACTATCAATGTTCAGTGGAAAATGTGTAGACCGTAAGAGCACCGATTCATATAATAAGGAAAGTGAAAACTTACCACGCCACACCTCAAACCAATCCCAGATCCCAAAGCTTCAAATTGCTCAGCAATCTGAATTGCCAACTCCCTTTCAGAAAACAAACACGACCCATAAAATTAAACAACTTGTTTATTATTTCCAACACATGCACAATAAAAAAAGAAAAGACGAAAAAAACAGTTTCAAAAACATGACTTACTAGAAAACCAACCTTGTAGGGGAGAGAACACAAGCAAAGAAAGGTTGAACAGATTTCTGTGAAGACTCAAGTAAGGCCTGTAATATAGGTAAAGCAAAGGCTCCAGTTTTACCAGAACCAGTCTGTGCTAAACCAATCAAATCTTTGCCTGTATATATGTGTATATATAGACCCATTAAAAATCACAAACAAGATAAAAACGCTTAATTTGTTAAAAAAAAAAAAAAAAGAACAATCGTGAAGAAAAGGTTAATAAATTATACCTTCAAGGGCATGAGGAACAGCTTCAACTTGAATCTTAGTTGGGATTTTCCAACCCAAACTATCACATGCTTCAATCAATTGATCACATATTCCTAAGTCCTTAAAACTCTTCACTTCTTCTTTCTCCTCTCCCATTGTCTCCGTCTCTTTTTGTTTAAAGTTTTGAGCTTTAGGTGGTTGATTATAGGTTCAATTGAAAAGGGATAGTTTTAACAAGTGGTTTTGCTTAATTGATGGTGGAAGTGGCAGTTGCGCGTAAAAAACAGAGGTGAAGCAACTCGGGAGCTGAGGCTGTGGAAAGAGAGAAGGAAGAATAGAATTGATTTCAAAGGCTTTATTAGGGTTTAAGAGAGTGGAGGTTCAAAAATATTTTCTAAGTTTAAGTTTTTTTATAGATATATTAAATATATTTTTTTATAAATATTTCAAAATGATATATAAAAATATTAAAAAAAAACAATTTAAAAAAAATTATATATTTTTCGCCCTTAGTGCCTCTACATTTACCATTGTTTCATTGGGAATTAACATCACTCTAGAACCATCACAAAAATTAACTTAAAAATATATACCAGTGAATAATGTGCAACAATTATTATTTATTCTTTGCATATTGTTATGTTTATTTTAATATATATATATATATATATATATATATATATATATATATTTGTTCTTAATATTTTATTTTATATGATTTGATCTTAATTAAAAGTCAATTTTGAATGTTTTAGTTAATGGCAAAATTTACAAAATATCACAAAATTTAAAAGACATCAAACATGGGTAACATGAAATAAATTTCAGAAAAAAATATTTTTTTATTTTTTAACTTTAAAATAACACAAATTATATGATTTTGGTCCCTCAATATTTTTCAAATTCAATTTTGATACAAAAATTTATTTTATTTTTAGTCCTTGATTGAAATGAAAAAAAGAAAGGTCAACTGAATTTTATGGATATAAGGAGAAAAAATATCGTTGACACTAATTTAAATTACTAAAATCCTTGTTGTTAAGTTCGTGATCTTTACCTTAAATTTGATGGTTAAGGGGTAAAAAATCACCTTATACCCCTATACCTTCAATTTTCATTCATTAGCAAACCCTTTAATCCATGGAGTAATGACAACCTTTTACAACTTTTTAATCCTTTTATCTATTATCATCTTGAAAATTCTATTAGTTCTTATCACATTTTACTGATACTTGATCAAAATATATGAACATTGTCCATTTTAAAAATCATTAAACACTTTTTTATTGTACAAAATTGGTCAAATTCATATTTATGCAATAAATTAGGGCTTATCTAATAACATAAAGCATAAAATTTAAATTATTTAACCACTAATAGGTTACATTAAGTAATAAGGAAAAGAGTAAAAAATATTATTGCTACTTCAAAATTAATCATATTTCTTAGTTATTCTTTGATTTTCCTCGTAATGATGTGATTCATCTAGTTTTTTATATGTTTGATTGTTGATTCAAAAATATTCAAAATTGGAGTTCTTTAGTTTGTTTTTTGATTCATGATTAGATAATTCATTCTCAAAAGTTATTATTGATAACAATGATATAACTGATAGAGGAAAACAATATTGAATGTATTTTTTTTAACCTTATAAAACAAGAATTGTTGTTATTGCTACCATCTTCTAGTATAAAACTACCACCTTCAAGTAAAGAAATGCAACATGTGCAAGATATAGGAAACAAGAAGATCATGGTTGTAAAAACTAACAATTAGTTAGGAGGTGGTAGTTAGCTATTAGGTTAATTAGTAATTGATAGTTGAATAAAGTGGTTAAATAAGTTATAATTAAAGGGAAAACAATAGTATATAAATTGGAGCAATGAAAACATAAGAGACAAGGAATAATAGAACAATTCTTCTTTTTTTTCTACTTTCTACTATTTTTTTTCTCTTCAATCCTACAATTTTCCTTTTGTTAAGTTGTTAGCTTAACAAATTAATATCAGAGCTTTCAAGGATCCCTTTTTATTTTTATAAACACTTTAAAGTAACAATGGTGGAAAATCACTAGGTTAGAGCTTTGGAAGAGCAAGACAAGCAAATGGAAAATCAAATGTAAAGAGCACGTGTAAATCTAAAAAGAAAACTATAAACAGTTAAGAAAAACATGTACAACTAGAACTAGAAGTAAGGAATCAAAAGCGATGGGAAAAATATAATAAAAAAATAATAATAATGTGTAAATGGATTCCATATTTGCAACATTACATATCATTACAAGTAACCTAGAAGCTGAGAAAAAATAATAAAAAAAAAACCTATTTCATAATAGAAAAAATAGTCCAACCTCTAATGAAATTCTTTATACTCCCATGAGTAACAACAACAAAAAATAGGCATGATTATGAACCTAAGGTTTACAAGATTAGTATAATATATCTTTACCTAAGGTGGAATTAATATTTTTTTCATTAGGAGAATCTATTTAATTGGTTGAGAAGATATTAAAAGTATTTTAAATTGCAGTTTACCCTAATCCATTAATGGATTGATATTACTTATTTTTTTTCTTAAATGACAGATTAAAAGTGTGGATTAAAGGATAAATGTTGAAAAATATAAAAGGTAGCAAGTTAGGATGACTTCATAAAAGGGATTTGCATGAGATTTGAAAACAAAGACGATGTAGTATAAGAGTTTAATACGGTGAACCAGGAAAGAAATGGAAGAGTATATTGAAAAGTATAGGGAGTTTAAATCTCTCATGACAATCATCACCTTACATTATCAAAATTATACTATATTTCTAGTTTTGGGAGTGACATTAAAGATTATATTAAACCAATATTATATATTTTAAAGCCTATAAAACTGATGCAGGATTTTAAACAAGTCAAATGGCAAGAAAAAAATCAAATTCTATTCTGGTAAAAAAATGGCCATAACAGTTATTGTCTTGGACAAATAATCAACGTTAAGAGTGATATAATTGAAGTCGTTTTGTGTTATTGCACGTGCAAAGGAGAATACTAGGGTAATGCTACAAAAATGGTGATAAATATAGTCTTGGTCATCAATGTATTCTAAAAGGCTCACATATGACTAAAAATCATGATAAGAAAGATGGACAGTTTATAGAAACTGAATAGGGGGATAAAGCTAAAATATTTACTATTGTGGTTTATCATCAAATATGTTGCTAGAAAGATATGCTCATAATGATATTAGGATTAAAGGAAATTATAGTGGTAAGATTTTGATTATTTTAATTGATAATGGTAGTACCTCTAATTTCATTGATGAGATGATTATGAAGGATATTTAAAAAAAGTATTAGTAGAAATATTATACTAGTTGTAACTATGGCTTAATGAAAGTATAATGAAATGTAAAGCTTACTATCTAAAGTTAGCATAGTTTATGCAATAGTATCAAATTCAAGTTGATTTGATATTGCTACAACTAGAAAGGTATGACAAGGTCCCAAGAGTAGATTCATTAAGAAGATATTCTTCTATCTTATTTTATTTCATCAATATGATTTTTTTATCAATAATTAGTGAAGAACAATAAAGTTTAAGGGAATAGTAGATAAAACTAAATTATAGATGATCATGACAAATAATGTTCATACAAACTTAAATAAGGCCTTGTTTAGTTTGGGTAATTATTTGCAATAATAGTCTCTAAAAACAAAACAATAAGATTAAGAATATAATAATAGAGGCATTGTTGGGGGATTTCAATCTAAATTTGATGTGTCAAAACATTTATTATTAACTCATCTGGAGAAGACAAAATGATGTGATTAAAGTTAGTACTGGATCTGTCAAGAATATGTAAAAAAAAATAAAAAATAGAGAAGCATTTTTTCTTTGTGTATTTTACATTTTAATCAATACATGAATTATTTAATGCTTTTAGAAGCATGTGTGGTAGATATTGAATTACTTATTCTACAAGGACTTCATGTCAAATAAAGAGACATTTATGTTGGCAACTATTATCCATAGTTTGTAAGGATTATATATATATATATGGTGGCAAGAAGCCTTGAGATTTTTTGTTTTTCTTTTCCTTATTTTGCAAGATTTTCTTATTCAAAAGGGAGATTATGTTGAGCTATTTAAAGGTGACCCCGTTTAAGAGGGAAAAAAATGGTAGTAACTTCTCCTCTTAGATAAAAAAGTAGTAGGTGACAAGTTTTCATTGTGTTTAAAATGCAAGAGCGGTAACAATAAGGCTATATATAAAGCTTTGTTTTAGATTTATTTTTATTTTTATTTTCTTCTTCTTCTCTCATGGCAAAAAAGATAGTTTATTCTCATGGGTTTTATTTTTATTATAACTTTTATTTAGGTTGTCTAATAGGTCTAGCAATCTTGCCATTTTTTCCAATAGGCTTAGTTCATATTAGGCATGAGTTTGATTAATTAGCTAAATTCTAAGTTTGTTAGGGCTTAATTAATAACTTGATGCGAATTTCATGATCACGTGGTCACGAACCCATAACCAAGAGATCTGATCCCAGGAAGCTGAAATAGATTTGATAGAAGTGTGACACAATAAAAATCTGCCCCAAGGCACCAACACTATTGGAATGAGTAGAATAACACCACGAAGCTAGTTGATCTTCAATAAGTCGGATTCAATTCGTTCAAGAACTAAAGAATGCAAGAATCACTCTTACACATAAATTGAAAAGTTCAGAATTAAAATTCATCAATGGCCCCCAAAAATTAGCTAGCATGAGTTTAAATAGTCTTTGAAAAACTAACCCTAATGGACCCCTTATGTGGACTTAAATGAGGTCCACTCAAAATTGACCAAAAAATCCTAAATTGAAAAGCCCATGACTTAATCTAAACAAGCCTTGGATCATAATTGAAAGCAAAGTACTAATTAAGCCCAAACAAGCATTGGGTTGTAGCTAACAAAATTAAATAAAACTCATAAGGTTTATTTATTACCTTCCATCTAGCCCATCAATCTCATGCTTCCAAGTTGTAGTACGATTCTTTTGGCTCCTTTACTGTCCTCACTTCATTGCCCAAATAAAATTGGGTTGGACCCCTCTTGTACATAGATAAGATGTACTAGGGTATCCTCTTGATACTTTAATGGTCCTTGCAATTCTGACTTGGTTGAAACCTTCAAAACCACGAATCAATCCCCTGAACATGTAATGGATCCTTGCTAGTGTTTCTGGGCCGATTCGCATCATAACTAGTTCACAATTATGGATCAAAACTTATTGGATTTCATACACTTGGGTTTATAAGTATAGGTTTAAAGTTAGTTTTGTAAGTAGGTCAAATTATCCCACAAAGGCATATCCATTAGGGTTTTTATTTTTAAAATTATAAATACTCTTTGTAAGGAAAAAATATTAAAACTTGATAATATTATTGCTATTGAGTTTATTAAACTTGTGTAAGAGAGATTCTTGTATTTTTTTGGTGCTATACTAAATATTAACTTATTCAAAATTATCTATCATTTTTATACTTCTCATTCATGAATTGATATTTGAAGGGTGAAAATTTTTATTCCAGTAGTGTTGATGCCCTATAATAGATTTTTATTATGCTACCCTCTTATCAAACTTGTTTTGGCTTTTAAGATTTATTGTCAATCTTATTGTGGGTTGTATGATCATATGATTACGAAGTTCGCATCAAGATTGACAAGTAAATGCTTAGTCAATCCACCCCAAAAACCATATCAAAACTCCTTGTCTTCAACACTCTCAAATTTGTAGGAAATTTATGCCTTTACATCAACCATCTAAATTTTGATAAAATATGTTGTATATCATGACATTACTATTAGCCATAATTACTACTAGTACAATAATTCTTTTTTTTACTACCATTACATATAAGAATAATAAGTTTTTTTTTTTGTTTTGACACTTACCTTTTATTCTTATTGTATTGGGAACATAGCTTTAGCTAATGCATTAAGAGATAACCTATACTTCTTAACACAATCCTTCTACGCCATAATTATATTGATAACTTCCTCATTTACTTCAAAAAATTATTTTATTTATTTCTTCTTCACCTTTCATCATATGCTTTTTTCATTATATTGATGGCTTACTATAAATTGTTCCCCACTTTAAAAGCATCAATCTAATCTTGTTTTATTTGTATAATAACTTAGTCACAAGCATTTCCCTAAATAATAAGTCAATTCTTGTATTGCTAAAAGTTTTAAATGTTATGCTACATGATAGTCTTCCATTATTGAAAGAAAAAAGTTATTATCAACATCATTCTATTCTTCTTAGACATCATATAATTACTTTCATCTTTCCATTTAATTGGTCAACTGCTTATACAAGTGTTGTAGGCTTAAATATCTTTAATGTTGGTTTGATATCATCTTTGAGACCACTAATGAAACTTGAGATATAATATGATTTTGAAATTTAAGGACTCAATGCACTTATTGAAATTTTGAGTTCCTCAAACCATCTAACACTTTTTTTTTTTCATATACTAACTTGTTGAATTCTTTTATTACATCGTCTCTATTTCCAAATCTTATGCAAATATCTCATATAAAATCTTCCTCATTGGCTAAGTCATAGTCTCCTAGTAAGAACCCTTCGTACCATACTTTTTATGTTATCCAAATACAATGAAACAATCTTAATTCATTGGTGAACTTAAGTAATATATAATTTAAAGAGTTTTATATATTTTGTGATCCACCCTCATGGATTATCTCTATGAAATGTGTGCAATTATACCTTAGGTAGGTATATATTGTACACACTCCTTTAACCTTTATTATTTTCTAAAATTTCATTTTGGTTATGGTTTTGTTGTAAATGAATCACTTCTCATGAATTAGAGCGACTCATTGATTATTTCTCTAGTACTTTACCACTCATGAAAGTTTTGATTATAATTGTCAAGGCTTCCATTTGTGTATTGAGTTTCTCGTTCAATTTAGTTTGCTCTCATCATTATCTCTTACTCTTTGTCGTAGAGTATTGTGATTTTTTATGACAAACTTGTATTTGTTCTTCCACTTACCTATATTTTATTGTTTTTCACCATTGTTGATTATCTAAGAATACATACACCCTTTCTTTGATCCTAAAAAAGGCTCTGATACTAATTTTTTAAGGTCTCCCTTTAAAATATAAAAAAAATAAGATTGAGAGATAAAAAAAAGTTGAGAAGGTAAAAAGATTTTTTAGGTTACAAAAATTATTTCACTATTATTGCTTAAAATCTAATAAATACAAGACTCCTTATTTATACAAGATCTCTTCACAAACTAACTAACCTCCTCTTCAACCAACAAACTAACTAATAACTAACTCTAGCTCATTTAACAAGTGGTTAACTAATTGTCATAACTATCATTTCCTACCAATACTACTAACTTCTTTTCTTGTTTGATATTATTCCTCTTCTCATATGAATTGTTATAATAAATTAACAATATGAATTGTTGTTGGGTCCTATATGATTTCTTTATCTAGATTATAATTGAAGAGAGAAGACTTGTTACTAGTGGTTGGTGGATGTATGAATGTGGCTATGTTGACTAAGGAGACTAATTGACACTGAATTTATAAAATTGCTTTTGAAAAAAATTTAATTTAATTTTTTACTTTAAATTAAAAAAAAATATAGTGTTTTTAGATCACTTTCATGTGCTAATATCAAAAATGATTTAAAAAAAATAAAAAACATCATTCCTATCAAGGGATACTATTGGTGGATTTAGAGTTATCTTTAGCATGTCGAGCGTCTTGATCATAATTGTCTATTTCATTCCGTTTTCGGTCTAAAGCGGCCAAAAGCGTTTTGTATCAATTAAAAAAACAAGGCGAAACGACATCATTTTTATCTCGGTTTAAATTCCATTTTGTTTCGTGTTTTTTGGTCAAATCATTGTCAGAAACATTCTAGTTTTGTTCCTGCGTTCCATTTTGGCTAAATAGTATTTTTTAAAATAATAAATAATTTTACAAATCAATCATATCTCTTAATTTGACTGTTATATTGAAATAAAATTTTATGAGTCCCTAGACATATTTATATATATTATGCTAAAATTTTAGAGCAATCAGAGGATGTAATGACCTTGCGAAATTAATGATAACATTCTCGTAATATTATACATGTTCATAATTTTGTTCAAAAAATTCATTTTATTGTGTCTTTTTTTTTTAAATTAAATTGCACAATTCTAAATAATTTTATTTTTAGATTTGAATAATTTTTTTTTGAATTAATATATTTAATTATACACACACACATAGATAGTACAACTCTAAAATAGCATGTCAAAACATTTCAAAACTAAAATATTTTGTTTCAACTATATAAAAAAAATATAAGCCAAAATAGTATTGACAACTTTGATTTTGGTTGTTGTGTGGATGTGGAAAGGGATGGCTATCGCGGTGGCTAATAGGAGTGTGTTGGTAAAAAAACATGAATAGCGGCTAGTTTTGTTTGAATAGGAATAAGCTTAAGGACATGTTTGACTACGGTCTAAAGATTTTTATTTTTTCTTAAATCACGCTAATTTGACCTTGTATTGCTATTCTTCTTAAAATTGATGAGAGCTTCCTGTAAATAGTAGGGTTTGAGTTATTATGGTGGCATCAAGAATTTGACAAAATATTTTGATAGATGGTTTTGATGTGGTTGATCAAAGATGATACAAAACGAAGTAAAAATTAAAAAAATAAAATAAAGAGGAGAAAAGTTGAAGAAGAGGAGAGAGGAGAATAAATTTGCAGGTCTGTAAATTTTATTTTTCATTAAAAAAATATAATTTTAAAATTTTGATATAAATATAAAAACGTAAATCAAAACCAAATTTAAGCTTATTAAAATCCAATATAGTAACATAAATAAATCAACCGTAAGATGCAGGACAGTTCTAGCTGTATATCAACTGAGACAATCCTCTTTGTAGACAGCAATATAAAGAGAACTAGCCAAATTCTCTTTATCTTTTTGATGTGACAGCAATTTATGAAAACATTTCAGTGACTTTGGTAGAAGTAGCGTGGAAGAACCTAGCATTAACAGCTTTCACTTCTTGGAGGACACATTAGTTGGTTCAGGCAGTAGAACATGAACATCTATACCTTTATCTACGAATGTGCCAATATTGTTTGGATGTTGCAGCACCAAGGTCAATTTCTTTCACTGACCTTGGTTTTTTTCCCTTTTCTCGAGAAAATTGTTCTCCTTCATTGTATCCTCAGTGGCTCATACTATCATTTAACATGGCATGCTCCTCATGGTAAGAAATGAGACCCGTAGAACAGTGGAAAATAAGCCAAAATCTTCAATGTGTATCAATGTTGCAAGGTTTGATGTGGAAATTAACAAGAAGGGAGGAAGATTGTTTATGATGGATGGTGGAGGAAAAGAGTGAGTGCCGGGTTGGTGCCTGTTATAGATGCTCCATCTACGAATACTGGTGACCATTCAAGTTCATCTTGCAGTTTCCCTAGTCTGTAATGTGGGCCGTACAGTTCTGGAGAAAACTTTGGCTAGTGTGTGTTTCATTCAAATACAGGGCTATACCTCAGAGAACTGGCAGTGAAGCTTGTACTTGAACCGGATTTACCAGTCTCACCACTGGTTATTGCCTGCCATATTCTAGCCTTCCAGAAGCCAGGCAAGTCATCTGAGCTTGGTGACACAACTGGATTTACCAGCTTCTGTAGATTCAAGATCCTCTTCTACACTAGCACACACGAACCAATTCTTGTTTCCCTGATGATCATGAAACCAGGCATGACGATTCTCTTCCATACCTGATATTAGAGTAATGCAACTCCGATACCCTTATTTACCAATAATAGATTAACAGCTCAATTACCAATAGTCAGCACACGAGCATTGGCCACCGCTAAACTGATGAAACCGGTAAGGGTCTCGTAATACGATTTTCCGCCCAAGAATTCCACTAGCAAACTTATAAACAGAATGACAGTCACCACAAACACGAAGGTTCTTGAAAATTTTAAGAGTTGAACCCTCAGGAGAATTGATCAAGCCATATGCCAATGCAAGTCTCTCGCTGTGGTTCCAAAGATTGTGCTCCTTTTGTTCTTCATCGGTATCTTGCAAGGCATAGCTTGTATCAGGGACATAGCCTGCTTCTTTTATCATCTTCTTAAGTTCTTCCAACTTTGCATAGATTTCACTAGCCTGTGGATGGGACTGGTCTCCCCATTCCAAATAAACTCAAATTGTTCTTCAATTTGACCCAACTGCAAGCAGGTTTCTTCTTTATTTTATTTAATCCCATTTGCCTCCTGATGTTCTCTACATCTTCCCATTTCCCAGTGGTTGCACAAATATTTGAATAAAGAACATAAGCAGAATCATCCGAGGGGTCCAACTTCAAAAGATTTTCCACAGCTTTTCTTCCAAGCTCCAGATTGCCATGGATTTTGCATGCTGCCAATAAACTCCGCCAAACAAAATCTGTTGGTGAAACTGGCATATCCTTGATGAAAGTTTCAGCCTCGGAAAACCTTCCTGATCGTCCAAGAAGATCAATAATGCATACGCAATGCCCAATTTTTGCTGGAATACCAAACTCTTTTATCATTGAATCATAGTACGCCAGACCCTCTTCCACCAGACCCCCATGACTGCAGGCAGAGAGAAGAGAAACAAAGGTAACATGATCTGGTTTTACTCCCAGATTTATCATCTCATGAAAAGTTTCCTTAGCCTTCTCAAAAAAACCATGCCTGGAAAAAGATGACGTCAATATATTCCATGATAATCGTGACCGGTCGGCTGGTCGAGGGATTATTCTTAACACATCATCAATTTCCCCGCATTTTCCATACATATCCATTGTGGCACTCGCAACAAAAGGATTTGAGTCACAACCAAGTTTGACTGCCAAACCATGAAGCTGCTGGCCTTCCTCCAGTATTGCCAGCTTGGCAGCGGCAGCAAGGCATTCAGAAAAACTAAACTGATCCACATTTACTCCGGCACGCCTCATCTTTAGAAGGAATTTCAGAGCCTCTTCCATATGACCATTATGAGCATTTGCTGCCATCATAGCATTCCATGCACTAGCATTCTTATAAGTTAACCTGTCAAATATGTTGTTGCTCGAATTCAGATCACCACACTTAGCATACATTGTTATAAGTGAATTCTGCACATATTCATCAAAATGAAATCCTGTCAGAATTATAAGGGCATGGATAGGCATCCCGTGTTCCAATAGATCATTAGGAGCCAAGCAAGCACCAAGAACATTTGAAATTGTAATATAGTTTATAGGCGCGCCTTCTTCTCTCATCAATTTGAATGCTTTTAATGCCTCATCTGTTTCTTGACAGTCCGCATGACCACCAATGAGTGCATTCCAAGTTACTCCATCGCGCTTGGGCATTGTTTGAAATACCTTTTTTGCTTCAATCATTAGGCCAGACTTTGCATACAGTGTAACCAATGCATTGCCAACAATCACATTTTCATGAAGACCAAAATGAATTACAAGGGCATGAAGAGTTTTGCCTTCAATAGCAAATTCAGGATCTGAACATGCAGCCAATGCACTGGTAAAGGTCACATAATTCACTCCTCTTCTCATGTAAAACATTGTGGCAAGAAGTTTCAAGGCATCTAGGCAGTTCCCATCCTGAGCATAACAAGCCATCATGGAATTCCATGAAATCATATCCTTCTCCACCATCCCTTGGAATACCGATGCCGCATCTTCGCATCTTCCAGCATCGGAGTACATGGTTATAAGAGTATTGGATGTACAAACATTTGAGTTCCACCCAAATTTCAACACCAAAGAATGAATTCCTCTGCCCCACTTTAAGTTATCCACAGAACCACAGCCTGCTAACACAGTTGAAAGTGTAGTAGAATTTATTTCCTTGTGAACATTGAACATCCAAGAAAAAACATCTTAATGATTCCTTACAAAGACCATTTCGCGTGTATGCCGCAATCATTGAGTTCCATGATATCGTGTCATGTTCACCCATGCAACTAAAAACACAGCAAGCTTCTTTCACGCTACCAAAATAGCCAAACATTGATATAAGAGAGTTTCCCACTGAAACGTTAGTTTCTAATCCATTCCTTATTACATTTCCAAGAACTTGATAACCCAACCATTCATCTTTAAGTGACACACAAGAACTAATTACAGAAGACATTGTGTTGTCATTGCAACTCAGTCCTTCAGTCCTCATCCGCCGATATATATTCATTACCATGCTTGGTTCTCCATAGTCCACATAAGCAACCATCAATGCAGTCCAAGAAACTACGTTCTTATAAATCATCTCCTGAAAGACCTTCATTGCATCTGCAGCCAATCCATAATTCCCATATAAATGCACAAGCGAAGTGCCAACAAAAACATCACTCAGAAGTCCAACTTTAACAATAAAGCCATGAACTTGAACCCCTTCAATACGCATCCATTCTGACCTCTCACAGGCCGTTACCAAACTAGCAAAAGCAATCCCACTTGGCTTAACCCCAAAACCCCTCATTTCATTAAAGAACCGCATCGATTCCCTGTAAAAACCCGCACGAACAAACCCCGACATCATATTATTCCAAGAAGCTTCATTTCTGTCAGACATTTTATCGAACAGGTAACGAGAAAGACCTATATGGCCAAATTTTGAGTACATATTAATCAACGTGTTACTGTAAAACACAGTTAAATTGACCAATCCCTTAATGCATAGTGCATGTAAAGCTTTTCCAGTAACTTCTTTGGTGATTTGAGAGAAACCCTTTTGATAAAAACAGGAGATTTCGGGGTTTGGGTGGTTTAAGAGGGAAACACATGTCCCATAATGTCTGTTTGTGTTTATGTATGTGGGTTCTTCTTCTATGATTCCGCATTCTAAGGAGATTTTTGTGATGGATTTTGGGTTTAAGGAGTACTGGCGGGAATAAAAGGGGGGTATAAGTGGAGGTTTGGGTTTGAAAGTAGAGAGCTTTCTGCAGCACATAGCCAGGTTTGCCCCGGAGAGAGGCCGAGAAAAATAGAGAAACGACGGAGTTTTAAGAGTTGAGAGTTTCCGCAGTCCAGGCTTACCGATGCGATTGCGGTGTTATAATGTGGTACTGCTCAAGAGATGTTCGTTTTGAGTCGCCAACGTACGAGCTCTTACAACCTCCATGGTATTTAGAGGATTTAGTGATTAATATTTTTGGTTCTGTTCAATTTTTATTTATAAAAGTAATTAAATAAATTAAAAAAAACTGAAATAGATTTAAACTCATCGATTTCAGTTTGGTTAGTTTTTTTGATTAGAAAACTAAAAAAATACTTTCGGTATGTCTTTTAATTTTCACCAAGTCTATTTTAACAAAATATAATTTTGACCAAAAACTTTGAACCGCACCGAAACAAAAAAAAAAATCATAGTATTTTTTTTAATTTAAACCGATTTAGTTCGATTTTGATTTACCGATTTTAGCCTTAAATAAACCAAACCAAAAGTTTTATTTTAAAATCAAATCAGTTTAATCAATTCTCTTAATGATTTGGTTTCTTTGGTTAAGTTTTTTCCATTTTCTAGATTTAAACAATTTATCAGTTTTTTTTGCCCGTCCTAATGATATCATTATCATAATATAATACTAAAAAAATTTAAATACTCCATCTATATTGAGACATATGCATCCATTTACCATAAAAAGTTAACTCTAAAGATCTTTGTTACCATGTAAATCTCAAAATCACATCTCTTTTCTAATAAAAATACAATATAACAATGATGTTTTGAATATTTGTTTTTTTTTTTAAAAAAAAAAAACCATCATGTCATATATATAAAACAAAATTGTAAAAGTAAACTTGATTCTAAATAAGGTTTATCAAGTCAATTTTTAGATCAATTCAAATAGGAAACTCATTTATATCATATTTTTAAACAATAAATTAACAAAATGATAGTAACAAAATATAATAAAAATAATGAAATCTTGCAACCGTTAAACAATAACTCTAGAAGATGATGCATTATCTTAATAAAAAATGTCAAGATCTTTGTTACCCTGTAAATCTCAAAATCACATCTTATTTTTTTTAAAAAAAACAATAACAATAACAACAACAATGTTTTGAATATTTGTTTTTTTTTTAAAGAAACCCGTCATTTCATATATAAAAAAGGAATTTGTAAAGTAAATTTGATTCTAAATGTGGTTTTATTGAGTCAATTTTTAGATGAATTTAAAAATGAAACTCATCAATATTATATTTTAAATCAATAAAATATCAAAATGATAATAAAATAAAATAATAAATATGATGAAATCTTGCAACCGTTAAACAATAACTCTGAAAGTGGATGCCCTATGCTATCTTAATACAAAATGGTCAAGTAGTCCATATTAAAACCTCATTAAAAAAATATAATGGTTTATATGTGCATATAGGAAAAAAAAGTGGATTTGAATAATAGCATAATGATCGTTTTCTTCATTCTCAACAAAAAAAAAACCATTGAACTTATTATTATTAGGGTAATATAATTTTTTTCAAGGTTCATTGATCATTATCAAATTGATATAAAGGCATATTATTCTTTTTAAATACACTAGAATATCTAAATTACCCTTAAAATCACAAATTTTTAGCTTGGACTTGGAGTTTTTTTCTTCTACTTTTCACTTGTTTAGCATAGTAAAATGACTAAATTAACCTTAAAACCAAAAACTCTTTTAGCTTAGAGGTAATTTGATAATTTAATAAATATAAATACTATTAAAAAAATGATTGACGCACGCATTGCATGCATCAAAGCGTGAATTATTCAGGCAACATGTATAAACTATAAAGAGCAAATGGTGGGTTCCCGGAAAGCATTTGAATCCTTGAAGGAGGTGTGATCGGGCATTTTTACCAACCCCTCCATTTCTAGGCGTCGTGTGTGGTTTATCGACTTTTGATTTGGCAACAACGAAATTCCCCCCCATTATTTTCTCTCACATCCTTTATTTTTATGCTTCTCCATATTTTTCAAACCATTCTTTCAATTTAATCCTTTATTTTTTAATTATTATTTGTTTTATTTGAGATGACTTTTAAAAACATAAACTTCTTATGATTTCATCCTTGTCCAATATTTTTTTCTATTAGATTTGGACTTCATTCTTTTTATTGCTATTTTCTTACTTTGGTAAAAGATTTTTTTTTTTTAATTTCATCCATTAACATTAAATTGATTTGGAAATAAGCTTCTTCGTTAAATCCAGATCTAGAATTTCATATGTTTCAAATTTAAGAGATTAACTTGGATTTAAGATTTTCATCTATATTTACTTGTTTTTTTTCCTTCTATTAAGATCATGTTAACCAAATTTTTAGATTTTTACGAGGATTGCAAAGGAAAATAAGATGTTTTTCTTGAGTTGATTTATTTTTTTTAATTTGTTTAATATTTCGGTCAACTTTTTTTTTTTTTTTAAATAATATTTGTTTAGATTGTTTTGATATATTGAAATTGAAATTAAAATTAAAAATAAAAACTACAAAAAACAACACAGCACCCTTATGATTTTTCACAAAAGATTCACCTCAAATCCTTCGTCTGCATCAAGGGAAACAAAAGGGTGGTTTTGAAGAGCAAAGAAAGGTGACGGCCGGGAACATGACTCGAGCAAGTCTTTTTCCCACAAAAGATTCAAAATTTCATCTTCAACGCCAAATGGGTATTGGCTTCTTTTCTACTTTCAGTCGCAGCCGTAGGAAGGGCTACTTTGTTAACCTTGATAATGCTATAGCTTCATTTAATCGCATGCTTGGTAGGAATCCTCAGCCTCCCATTATCGAGTTTAATCGGTTATTATCTTCAGTAGTGAGGATGAGAAAGTATGAGACAGTTGTTTCTTTTTTCAAAGAAATGGAATTTAGAGGAATCAAACACAATGTCTGTACTCTTAGCATCTTGATTAATTGCTTCTGCTTCTTACATCATTTGGATTCCGGGTTCTCTGTTTTTGGAAAGATCCTTAAACGTGGTATTAAGCCTGATATTGTAACATTTACTACCTTGATAGATGGGGTCTGTCGGATTGGGAAAACCGAGGTGGCTGCTGGGTTGCTCAAGGAAATGGGACTTGTAGGTTGTGTTCCAGATACTGTTACTTGCAATTCGCTAATGCATGGATATTGTTCGCAAGGGAAAATCGATGAGGTTAGAAAAATATTTCATTTGATGGCGAGTAGAGGTCTTCAACCTGATGTTTATAGTTACAGTATCTTCATCAATGGGTATTGCAAGGTTCAGAAAAGTGGATGAGGCCATGGAACTTTTTGATGAAATGTCTCACAGAGGTTTGGTGCCTAACGTGGTTACTTATAATACTCTGATGAAGGGCCTGTGTCAAGCTTTGAGACCTCGGGATGCGCACGTGCTTCTCAGGAAGATGTGTGCTTGTGGCCTTTCTCCTGATATATTAGCTTACTCAACTTTGCTTGATGGGTTCTGTAAACAGGGAAATCTTGATGAGATGTTGGTGCTATTTCAGGAGATGCAAAGCCGTCTTGTGAAGCCTGATTTGGTTGTGTACACCATCTTAATTAATGGAATGTGCAAGTCCAGAAAGGTTAGAGATGCAGAAGGAACTATTTTCTCGACTCATTGTTGAAGGGCTTAAGCCTGATGTTCATACCTACACTGCATTGGTTGACGGGCTTTGCAGAGAAGGATCACTAATTGAAGCACACAAACTTTTTAGAAAAATGGAAGGGGATGGGTGCATGCCGGGAAGTTGCTCTTATAATGTCCTTCTCCAAGGATGTCTCCAACACAAGGATACATCAACAGCAGTGCAACTTATCCATGAAATGGCTGATCGAGGATTCTATGCAGATTCTGTCACGAGAACCTTTCTGAAAGATCTACTACCTGCCAAAGACAGTCCTGCAACTAAACAACTACTAGGAAGAATCCTTGAAGGGCATCGAGGTGTGAAGGTGAAGTGAGGTTTGAACTTTGATCTCTGTGGCAAGCTAAAAGTTAATTCTACTAACATTGTAGTTTTTGTTACATCATATGTAGAGCACAAATATCATCTTTTTGACCTCATAAGCACTGATATTATTTGTCTGACCTTGTAGATAGATGCATGCAAGAAGAACAAGAAATAGAAACTGAATTTAGCACATTTGTTTCACCAAAGTTGAAAGTCTCTGTGTGTGTACTCCCTCATGTAAGCTTTTTATTGTTCCTGTAACTCTTCCCAACCATTTTCCTGAATGAAAATAAATGGAGGAAACTCTATTTTGATGGAGAAAATTCCAAACATAATCATTTCTGGATGAAGCATGATATATTTATTGGGGATTTAGAGTATGTTATTATTTGCAACAGTGGTGAATCTGGTCCCTTCATCATTTGGTTGATCTAGATGAAATAGGAGATATTGTTTTGAGGAATTCCAAAACTATCATTTGGTTTGTCATTACATTTTAGAAATGTTTTTGAAAAGAGTTTATTTTATTATTTTATTTTTAAATTGTTTTAATATGTTAATGTTAAAAATAAACTTGAAAAAATAACAAACACACACACACACACATATATATATATATATATTCGTGAAAAATACTCTGACAAGCAATCGCCATTACAGTACAATACTAAACAGGCTCTCGAGACATTTCTGTCAAAATGATTCACATTAGCCATGTGGATTTCAAAAAGCAAAATAAAAATCACCCAACCGTAGAAAAGATTTAATTTTATTGCCCCTTCAATTACTGAAATAAACATGATACAGCAGTGCTGCACATCACACACACACACACACACATATGAGAGTGAGCGTGAGTGAGTTCATCATGTATTGTATACAGTAGTCATGATTGATAATATATAGCAGTAAAACACGCCCCCCGTACTCATTTTGTTTTAAAACTTAAAACCTATCAATAATTCTGAAGGCAGCCTCGGAAAGTGCTTCATAAACCCGCATCTCATAAACAACAAGACCAGGAAGTTTCCGTTTGGATTCCTCAAAGGCTGCACCGCAAGAGAGCTCATACTCGAGTGCTGACATAACACCGGCATTAGCCTTATCATAATCACCCATCTTTAACACAGAAACGACCTTCAAAAGATGCTTGACTGCTTTCAGAAAACCTTTGCTGCAGCTCTGATAAGCAGATCTCAGCCTCTCGTCGTCTTCTCTAGAGGCCATCTTTGTCATGTTGGATGCCAGGATCCTCGAATGACTGCGTAGACAGTTTATGACGATGGCAGCAATTCCTACCTTGTCAGCTTGCGGGGCTGCAGGGTCAGATTTTATGCACTGGATGCACAGTGCTGGAGTTTCTGAATTACGACATTGTAGCTTGATTAAGTTGTCATCAGCCTGAACATGGCTGTGGGTGCCAAACAAGATGGGGGAAAGGGGTGAAAAGAGAACAAGAAAGAGGGCAGGATGAATGAAAGAAGCCATTAATTGTTTCAGAATGAAGGAACGAATCTCGAGGCTCAGGGCGTGCTTCTCTCGATCGTGAGCTTGGGCCGGGTCCTATGTATGTATATATATACTAAGAAAATGTTATGAGAAGGGTAGTTTCAGAACCAACAATCACAAATGTGGCAATTTTATTTTGTCATAATACCCTTGAGAAGGTTATTTTTAAAGCCAAAACACTTGAGTGGTCATTTTTCAAGAAAAAGAGAGTTAAGCTTGGGAGGTCAAATAGATTATTTAATTATTATAAAGTGGAGGTAGGAAGAAGATGAGTGGGATCAAAATCACCTCAGATCGGAGAGTAAAGAGATGGATTTGGAATTTACTTGATAGAGCATTAATTAATGCTTAAGGTGGCCATAAATTGCAGTTACACTTCTCTTTCAAATCCTTTTATGGAACAAAAAGAAAAGCTCACAGTTTCTCTTTTGCTCTTTTAGAAGAAATATAATGCATGCAAGCACGAGTTTTTTCTCTTTCTTTTTTTTAGAATTTCAGGTTGTTCGCGGGATCGAGGAATTGAAACATTTATTTGGGATCTAACACATCACATGATAATTAATACAAGTCTAATACTCATTTTGAACCCGGAAATGATAATGTTTAATTAGCCAAGCTTTAGCTTGTTTTATTCAATTATATCTATAATAGATCTAAAAAATCTCCACTCACACTTGACTAGCTTCTAGAAGTTCATGCTAACCCAACCATGGTCCACTTGAGGAGCACCAGTGGAGTAGGCATTTACACGTATTCCATTGGAACCCTTATATATCTACGACTCTTTTAAGAAAACAGGAAAAGCTGGTTGGAGTTCATTAGGAGGCATTGTTCTCTTTCGTTACAGGTTGTTTTAAGAGGAGAAAACATTCAATTTCCCCCCTCATGTTGCTGATCTTGAACTCCTTTTCTGCGATCCAATTTAGGACTGTATCAGGTGCAGAAGCTATATATGTTAGCTGATCCTGGACATTTCTAAGAGGTTTCTGCCAGGGTACTTGTTTTATTAATTTACTGACAGTATCAGATACTTGTTTTATGAATTTACTGACATTATAAGCTATGGAAGGGGTTAGTATGAAAATTGAGGTGTTCATGCTTCTTTCCAGTTGATTGCGTGCGTTTACAGGACTTGTCTACCCTAGCATGCGTGGTTCTGGGTTGCATAGGCGAGGCTGCTTTTCTCTCCAAGAACACAAGTGATCTTCAGAGTAGTTCTTACAGGGCTGCCCCTGGCAATTCTTAATAAATATTGCATTTAAAAGTAGCTGATGCCAACATGGCATGATGATGGGACATCAAAAAAGCTGCAGGCATTTGAACAAGGTGACAGCCTTTTGAGCCCGGCCGGGAATAGCATGCAGGGGATTGCCCTACTCAATTTGCTCCCATGCATGTTACCTCTGCTGTCCCCCCCGCCATTGCTCGCACATTTTGTCACCATCTTTCCCGCATTCCATCACATTCTCTGAATTTTTCTCCTCTGATGAAAATACCAAATCATTAATACTATGATCAACTTACAATCGAAGTTCTTGAGATGTAATACGTACGTCGTATGGTAGCAAGTTCTCTGAAACCCAGCTGATTGAAAAGATAACAGAGTTCTTGAAAGGCGAGCTGAATAGAAAAGAAGAAATGGCAGTGAGAGTTGCTTGGTGCAAACACACAGAGAAGAAAAGAGCTGCGGTTACAATGTCTGCGCGCTAGGGAGCTGGTGTGACATACTTGTGTTATGGCTAGAGACGCATATATCGTACGTGTATTCTGAAGAAGCTTGTATGTGATCAACTTTAATTTTTCTATATATGGATTCCTTAATTAGACGTACGCATGCAATAGCCCTGCGGGACCCCACGTACACTCTGCATTGATTGAAGTTGGTGTGGTCTATCCTGTATAAATGAAGGTGTTTAAGCAGGTCTGGATCTTCTATTCACTGGCTGATCTCGTGAATGGCCTGGGTGTCCAAGTACGTACGTACGTACGTAGTTGTAACGGATGGTATACAAGGTAAAGCAGCAAGGAAAAAGAAAAGATCATGTCTACAGCATACAGATTCATGAGGGTTTTTTTTTTGAAATGTTTTTTTTTCTTAAACATTATTTTTTACATCAATCATGAAAATCAATTTTTTTTTAATTTTTTTTTCAAAAATATTTTGAAACGTATTGCCAGAATCGAAATATGGAGATGATAGTTATTTTACTAATCTCAGGGATAAAGAGACAAATACACAATCTGCACAAGGTTATGATTTACTCAGTCAATACTCCAATCAATCAATTTGCTATATCATCTCACCATGCATGTGAAAATCCACCTACTGCTGAAAAGATAGAGCTTTCAAGATCCATGTGAAAATCCACCACCTGCGCGCAACTAAAAAGATAAAGCGACCACCAAGCATCTAAGGTGTTTTCTGACCTTCATTAAATAGGTTGAAATTAACTTTTTGACTAATTATGGGTTTATTTGACAAGATAGATGATTTTTTTAGGATGTTTTTTAAGAGTATTTTTTGAGTAAAAAAACAGGTTTATGGATATAAAATACTATTGCTATGAATTTCTAGAAACCCTCTGCCCGCAAAAATCTAGAGCAAATAGACTACATGCTATGTATATTGTAAGAAATAGAGGGATAGCAAACTAGCTAGACATCTTTCCCTGATCTTGGCAGCTCCGGCAACATTACAAGGTTAAGGACCCTCTGATTGATTAATCTCGATCCTCTTATATATCTCGGACTGGTGAAAGACTTTACCCTCCTGGCTGGCTTGAATTTGCGAATCTGGAAACCAGAAATGACAGAAATTTAATCTGTTGGGCAACCAAGAGTTGAAGTTAGGCTTGAATCTATCAGGCACCTCTTGGCTGGCATGCATGCATTTTCTGAACCTACTAGCTACCAGCACAATATGAAACCCTGATCGACTTTGATCAGCAAATGAGCACCGATCCTGAAGTCGTGTGTGTATATATATATATTCAAGACTAAACTAGATGACCATACACGTACACATGCTTATGAATGAGACTCACTGCAAATGTGAAATGCTGACTCCTCCAGAAGAAGTAAATAAAATGCTATTAATCACTAACTTTTAATGTCAGCGAAAATTCAATGGGATATAAAGTAGGAATCCAAAGTTTAAGTCGGTCGATTTAAATTGCTTTTGGGATCCCTCGATCATAATTCAAGTGCATTCTTCAATTCTTCTTGGTACTGTTGGGTTATAGTACTTGGAGAATAACAGGAGCTGTCGTCAACTTCTCAAAGCAACAAAACATAAAAAAGAAATCCTCTTCAGAGCCTTGATTTTGGATTCGAACTTGCGTGAAAAAAATGGCAAACCTAGCTAGCCAGCTAGCTACTACTTGTGATCACTCCATAGCCATAGCCAACCAGAAAAAGAAAAGTAGCATTCACGTACATGAAGCAACTAGTTAAACAAATTAATATATATATAGTTGTCAAGAGAGTCGTGAGACTAATTAATAAACTTCAAGGAATGGACATGTACCCAACTGGCATGGATTTAATGTGTGAGCCCCGAATCGATCCATAATTAAATGGCGGAGCCATCCATTTCTAGCCGGAAAAAGCACTCATGCTTTTGTTGCCAACAGCTACGTACGTACATCTACACGCATGCACTGCACGTGGCTCTATAGATTCTTAATTGCATGAACACCCGCGCGCCACTATAAATTAAACGAGCAATATTTTTTATTCATTTCATCATAAATCTTTTCCTCTCAAATTATCTCTCCTTCTCTAAAAGCAATGTGTTTTGATCTAACTTTGGTAGCTTATTACATCTACTTCAATTCGTCCAAGGTCTTTTACTGTCTTTCTCTTCTTATCCTGGCTTTGTTTTGCATGTTTGTATTCGAGGAAAGCATGGGAGACACACGGAAACTGGCAGTTTGGGTTTGTAAGGAAGAGGCCAGGGGCTTGATCTGTTTGCAATTTGAAGAGAGTGCTACTGCTCCAGCTGCTGCTCATCCTCGTCATTCAAACGCCTCCTATTACAGATAGCTAGGGTTTCGATCAGTACTGCTGATCATCCCAGTCATCGTTTGCTTTACTAGCTAGTTTCATGGGCCATGTAAGAACAAATCCTAGAAGAGGCAAGTTTTCATCAATCTGGTTTTGTCAGTCGATTCTGAGAGATTCTAACCAAGAGTCAAGTGCAGAACCATCAACGCCATTTATCCGAATTGGTCTAGTACTGTTCATTTGAAGCTCTTAACCAATCTAGTTTGACTATGTTAGATTAGCTCTTTCTAAGCGATTTTAATCTAATTGATTACCAAATTATTACAATTACGTTACATTATTATTGCACTTACAAATTATAATTACCTAATATATACTCGGTGAATTATGTAGCAATTCATAGTACTTTTTTTCCTTGATGGCTAATGTGTGATAGAATTAATCTTGTTATTTCAGTTTGCTTTGTTTTAATTCCAGCAGACGTGACCTCTTAGGGGACATGACCTCTCAGAGGACATAACTTTTCATGTAATAGTTGTGATGTATTTTAGGACGTAACCTTTCATATTTGCCTCTATAAATAATAAGAAAATCAGACAAATGAAGTAGTGAGTTAAGCATCACAAAAGCCTCTGTTTCTTTCATTGCTTTGGCTCTGTTCCAGCGTGATTTCCAGCCGTGAGTTCCAGCGTAAGTTTTTTCAAATTGAGTGATTGGCCGTAAGATATCAAAGCTTTCAATTGGTATCAGAGCAAAGGTTGTCAAAGCAATGGCTGGTGTTGAAGGAGATCAATCTAAGACGCTTGCAGTCGTCAAACCGACAGCAAGAGGAGCCTCAATCCCGATCCATTATCCAATGTTAAGCGAAACGAACTACGGCATATGGGCTGTCAAGATGAAGATAATCTTGCGTTCGCTAGGAGTATGGTCAGTGATCGAAGGTGTAGACACAGACGACGACAAAGATCAAGGCGCCATGGTAGCCATTTCTCAAGCCGTGCCAAATGACATGATGATGGCAATCGCGGAGAAGCAGACGGCAAAGGAGGCTTGGGACGCACTCAGGGAGATGCGAATTGGCGAAGATCATGTCAAGAAGGCACGTGTACAAGTACTGAAACGACAATTGTACAAGGTGCATATGCAAGATTCAGAAACCGTAAATGAGTATTCGATGAAGTTGACTGCCTTGGTTGGTGAGATCCAATCACTTGGCGCGAAACTTGAAGAAAGCGAAGTTGTTGAAAAGCTGTTCAGTTCGGTTCCAGATCGATTTCTTCAAATCATTGGGACAATTGAGCAGTTTGGAGATATAGACACGATGTCGGTTTCAGAAGCTATTGGGCGTTTGAGAACATTTGAAGAGGGATTGAAGGGGCGATCTCATACAAAGAGTACAGGAGAGCAGTTGCTATTCAACCAAGCCGAAAGGGAAGCAAGAACCCCAAAGGCAAAGAAAGATGAAAGTTTTAGCAACAACAAAAGAGGAGGACGTCACTGGAGAGGACATGGTCGTGGGCGTGGATATGGTGGAGGTCGAGGACATGGTGAATGCACTAACGAAGACCGAAAGCCACGAAACTTCGACAAATCCAAGGTTAAGTGTTTCAATTGTAATGAATTTGGACACTTCGCAAAAGATTGTTCCAAGCCAAACCGAAGAGAGAGGGCTAATTTTGTTACAACACAAACCGATGATGAACCGGCACTACTGATGGCCAAAACTTGTGTTATTAGCCACTCAATACAGAACGAGCATGTGTTACTGCATGAAGACAAGGTGGTGCCAAAGATTAAAGGCACCCGAGAGAAGGCTTGGTATTTAGATACCGGTGCAAGTAACCACATGACCGGATGTATTGAAAAATTTACTGAAATTGACACGACTATTACAGGGTCAGTCAAATTTGGGGATGGCTCGACTGTAAAAATCCAAGGAAGAGGTTCGGTTTTGCTTGAAGACTTCACAGGTGAACATCGAATACTTACTAATGTCTACTACATCCCAATGTTGAAGAGCAACATAATAAGCCTTGGCCAGTTGGATGAAAACGGATGCAAGTAGTGATTGAAGGAGGTGTTATGACTGTTTTGGACAGATTACAAAGGCTACTAGCAAAAGTGAAGAGGTCAAGCAACCGGTTATATGTGCTTAACATGGCACCAGCTCTACCCGAATGCTTTCTGGTAAGGAGCAAAGAAGAAGCTTGGCTCTGGCACGCAAGGTATGGACATGTGAATTTTCATGCTTTAAAAATCATGGGTAAAAATGGAATGGTGCATGGCATGCCCTTGATAGATCATAAAGATCGCATTTGTGATGGATGTTTGATTGGAAAACAACAACGAAAACCATTCCCTGCTGAATCAAATTTCAGAGCCAAGTACCCTCTTGAGCTGTGGCATATAGACTTGTGCGGGCCAATCACACCGACTACGAATGGGGGAAAGCGTTATTTTATGCTAATTGTCGATGATTGCACAAGCTTTATGTGGCAGGTTCTGATCTCAAGCAAAGCCGAGGCGTTCAAAAGTTTTAAAAGGATCAAAGCTGCAGCCGAAATGGAGAAGGGGTGTAAGTTGAAAGCTTTTCGAAGTGATCGTGGTGGTGAATTCACATCAAATGAGTTCAAGGGCTTTTGCGAATTAAATGGTATTAAACACTACCTTACTGCACCTTATTCTCCGCAGCAAAATGGTGTCGTGGAACAGAGAAATCAGACAGTGGTTGGCATGGCAAGAAGTTTGCTGAAAAGTAAAAGTGTTCCCGGCGAATTTTGGGGAGAAGCGGTGTCAACGGCAATTTACTTGCTGAACAGAGCACCAACTAAGAGTCTAGTTGACAAGACACCCTATGAAGCCTACTACAATCGAAAGCCAAGAGTTGAACACTTGTGAATTTTTGGATGTATTGCTCACGTGAAGAATGTCACACCTCACCTTCTGAAACTAGCAGATCGAAGCAAACCTATGGTGTTTATTGGGTATGATTTGAATACCAAGGGTTATCGGATGTTTGATCCAAAGACAAAACAGGTGGTAGTGACTCGTGATGCCGTGATGAAGAAAAGAAGTGGGACTGGACTGATTCATCGGCTACAGAACCTAGACCAGCAAAGGATATCTTTACTGTTCTTTATTTTCATTTTGCAGTTTCAAGTGATGCTGCCCATCAACGAATTGAGGAAGAGATGTTGTATCCTGATATGGCGTCTCCACAGCCAGGGTTCTATCAATCTGGCGAGCCTGAGAGTACATTTGCTGGTAGCAACAGAGCAGATGAATTCGGTTCTGGAAATGCATAAACTCCAGTGTCGTTTCCTGTTGAGCAGAGGGCATCCGAATTCATCCATCCAGAGGCATCAGAAGTGGGACCAAGAGGGAAACGAGACCTAAACAGTTTGTACGACAAAACTACTCCTACTGAATTGGATTATTCAGGGCTATGTTTGCTAGGAGAGGAGGAGCCCACGAGTTATGAAGAAGCAAGAACCGATTCAGCATGGAGAAAGGCTATGGAAGAAGAAATTTCCAGCATATAGGAGAATGCAACATGGAGGTTAGTTGCTTTACCAGAAAATCAAAAGCCAATTGGTTTGAAGTGGGTGTTTAAATTGAAGAAAGATACTCAAGGGAGAATAATCAAACACAAGGCGAGGTTAGTAGCAAAGGGGTATGTTCAAAAGCACGGGATAGATTTTGACGAAGTTTTTGCTCCTGCTGCTCGATTGGAAACTGTACGGTTGTTGATATCAATCGCTGCACAAAAAGGGTGGCAAGTGCATCACATGGATGTAAAATCCGCTTTCCTTAACGGTGAATTGGAGGAGGATGTGTATGTTCTGCAGCCACCGGGTTTTGAGATAAAAGGAGAAGAGTATAAGGTGCTGAAACTGTATAAAGCCTTATACGGTTTGCGACAAGCGCCTAGAGCATGGAATTCCAAGTTGGATAAGTCGTTGAAAGCACTCGGTTTTGAGAGGTGTCTTCTAGAACATGCAGTGTACACGAGAAAGGAAGGAAATTTAACTGTTGGAGTATACGTAGATGATTTAATTATCACTGGAGGATGTATTCGAGACATTGACAAATTCAAATCTCAGATGAAAGGGCTATTTAGAATGAGTGATCTTGGGTTGCTTAGCTATTATTTGGGAATTGAAGTGTGTCAGACTCCAACAAGAATCACCTTAAAGCAATCGGGTTTTGCAAAGAAGGTGCTGGAGAAATGTGGGATGAAGGACTGTAACTCAACACAGATTCCTATGGAGCCTCGTCTGAAATTGAACAAGGACAGCCTTGAACCTCCTGTAGATGTAACTTTGTATCGAAGTATTGTTGGCAGTTTGAGATACTTGCTGCACACACATCCAGACTTGGCGTTTGCCGTTGGAATGGTAAGTCGATTTATGGAGAAACCCACGTTGGAACACATGGCAGCAGTAAAGCACATACTGATGTACATGAAGGGAACATTGAACTTTGGTTTTGTGTATGAGAAGAAAGAAGGAGATTTGGAGCTGATCGGGTTTTCGGGACGGTGATCCGGTCGGTGACAATAATGACGAAAAAAGCACTTCGAGATTGATATTCTTTCTTGGGGGCAAATCCGATCAGCTGGTGTTCACAAAAGCAGAAAGTAGTGGCGTTATCTTCATGCGAAGCAGAATATATTGCTGGTTGTGCGGCAGCGTGTCAAGGTGTGTGGCTGAGTCGATTGTTAGGAGAATTGTTAAAGGCTGAACCTAAGAAAGTGGTGCTAAAAATGGATAATCAATCCGCAATTGCTCTAACCAAGAACTCAGTTCATCATGAGAGGAGTAAACATATTGACACTCGTTTTCATTACATAAGAGATTGTGTGACATCGGGATTGGTTGAAATTCAGCATGTTCGTACCGAGGACCAGCTTGCTGATATCTTAACGAAGTCACTGGGAAGGATAAAGTTTCAGGAGATGAGAGGAAAGATTGGTGTACTGGACATCAATAAAGAACAACAAGCTTAAGGAGGAGAATGATAGAATTAATCTTGTTATTTCAGTTTGCTTTGTTTTAATTCCAGCAGACGCAACCCTCTAGCAGACGTGACCTCTTAGGGGACATGACCTCTTAGAGGACATAACTTTTCATGTAATAGTTGTGATGTATTTTAGGACGTAACCTTTCATATTTGCCTCTATAAATAATAAGAAAATCAAACAAATGAAGTAGTGAGTTAAGCATCACAAAAGCCTCTGTTTCTTTCATTGCTTTGGCTCTGTTCCAGCGTGATTTCCAGCCGTGAGTTCCAGCGTAAGTTTTTTCAAATTGAGTGATTGGCCGTAAGATATCAAAGCTTTCAATGTGTGCTTGTGGCCTTTCTCCTGATATATTAGCTTACTCAACTTTGCTTGATGGGTTCTGTAAACAGGGAAACCTTGATGAGAAGCTGGTGCTATTTCAAGAGATGCAAAGGCGTCTTGTGAAGCCTGATTTGGTCGTGTACACCATCTTAATCAATGGAATGTGCAAGTCCAGAAAGGTTAGAGATGCGAAGGAACTATTTTCTCGACTCATTGTTGAAGGGCTTAAGCCTGATGGTCATTCCTACACTGCATTGGTTGACGGGCTTTGCAGAGAAGGATCACTAATTGAAGCACACAAACTTTTTAGAAAAATGGAAGGGGATGGGTGCATGCCGGGAAGTTGCTCTTATAATGTCCTTCTCCAAGGATGTCTCCAACACAAGGATACATCAACAGCAGTGCAACTTATCCATGAAATGGCTGATCGAGGATTCTATGCAGATTCTGTCACGAGAACCTTTCTGAAAGATCTACTACCTGCCAAAGACAGTCCTGCAACTAAACAACTACTAGGAAGAATCCTTGAAGGGCATCGAGGTGTGAAGGTGAAGTGAGGTTTGAACTTTGATCTCTGTGGCAAGCTAAAAGTTAATTCTACTAACATTGTAGTTTTTGTTACATCATATGTAGAGCACAAATATCATCTTTTTGACCTCATAAGCACTGATATTATTTGTCTGACCTTGTAGATAGATGCATGCAAGAAGAACAAGAAATAGAAACTGAATTTAGCACATTTGTTTCACCAAAGTTGAAAGTCTCTGTGTGTGTACTCCCTCATGTAAGCTTTTTTTGTTCCTGTAACTCTTCCCAACCATTTTCCTGAATGAAAATAAATGGAGGAAACTCTATTTTGATGGAGAAAATTCCAAACATAATCATTTCTGGATGAAGCATGATATATTTAATGGGGATTTAGAGTATGTTATTATTTGCAGCACTGTTGAATCTGGTCCCTTCATCATTTGGTTGATCCAGATGAAAGATGAGATATTGTTTTGAGGAATTCCAAAACTATCATTTGGTTTGTCCTTACATTTCAAAAATGTTTTTGAAAAGAGTTTATTTTATTATTTTATTTTTAAATTGTTTTAATATGTTAATGTTGAAAACCTTTGCTGCAGCTCTGATAAGCGGATCTCAGCCTCTCGTCGTCTTCTCTAGAGGCCATCTTTGTCATGTTGGATGCCAGGATCCTCGAGTGACTGCGTAGACAGTTTATGACGATGCATGGCAGCAATTCCTACCTTGTCAGCTTGCGGGGCTGCAGGGTCAGAGTTTATGCAGTGGATGCTCAGTGCTGGAGTTTCTGAATTACGACATTGTAGCTTGATTAAGTTGTCATCAGCCTGAACATGGCTGTGGGTGCCAAACAAGATGGGGGAAAGGGGTGAAAAGAGAACAAGAAAGAGGGCACGATGAATGAAAGAAGCCATTAATTGTTTCAGAATGAAGGAACGAATCTCGAGGCTCAGGGCGTGCTTCTCTCGATCGTGAGCTTGGGCCGGGTCCTATGTATGTATATATATACTAAGAAAATGTTATGAGAAGGGTAATTTCAGAACCAACAATCACAAATGTGGCAATTTTATTTTGTCATAATACCCCCTTGAGAAGGTTATTTTTAAAGCCAAAACACTTGAGTGGTCATTTTTCAAGAAAAAGAGAGTTAAGCTTGGGAGGTCAAATAGATTATTTAATTATTATAAAGTGGAGGTAGGAAGAAGATGAGTGGTATGATAATTAAGATATATCTAAAAGATTACGAAATACACTGTTCATTACTGTTCACCCTCTCTGCTTTCACTGTGGACGCGAGCTTTATCGCCGGTGTGTCGCGCGAGTTCGTCCACCCTATTTTTTTTTTGTTTTTTCCGTCTGTGAACAGTACATTACCGATTAAAGCCCCCGAAAAAGACAAAATAGTGCACAGTTGCAGGGGCTCTCTCGGGTTTTCCCTCTTTTTGGCACAGTGCGCTGACGAAAATGGGCACAGAAAACGACAAAATTGTTCACAGTATACGGGGGCAGGGCCGTCCTTTCCCATACGGTATTTTCGTAATTATTGGTGGGGACAGGGGCGTATCGGTAATTGACCCATTATTTTAATACATATACGTGCGGAAGGCTGGCGCGTGTCCGTCCCGCGCCAGCGAGGTTCCCCTCTTACGCGCCTATTTGGTGGCGCGTGCGGCGTCGTTACGCCGTCAAAAATTGACTTCCGCCACACTACAAGATGCGCCGAGGAGTCTTCTCTCTTCCGTCGCGGCGCGTTCCAGTCGTAGATGTCCGGGTTAAGCGTCGCCGGGACGGTTTTCTCACGGGCGTCGCTTTTCTCTCTCTGCCGCCCCAAAGTCGACTCAGGTCCACGATATTTGCTTAAAGTTTAGTTTGGTCCACGAGGTTTTGATTTCGTTGTTATTACTGATTTATTCAAATTAAAGTTTTATTGTTTTCAATTGTGCCCTTCAATTAAAAGCGATTATATAAGAAAGTTTTATTTCAGTCCTTATACTTTTGATTTTGTATTTATTTTTTATGCCTGCAATTATTCCGGTACGGAAGTTTTGATTTCTTTGTTTGGTCCTCCAATAGAAATTGGTTATATATTCAAAGTTTGATTTCAGTCCCTCTTCTTCTGATTTTATTATTTTAGTCCCTCCCGCAGTTTCCATTATTTATTTGTGGTCCTCCAAATTTTATTTTTTTAATTTTATCCTTCAATTTGAATAATAATAATAATAATAATAATAATCACAATTATTTCAATAATAATAATAACAACAATGATAATAATAACAATAATAACAACAATAGTAATAATAACAATAATAATAAGAATAATAATAAGAATAATAATAATAATAACAACAACAATTATTTCAATAATAATAATAATAACAACAATAATAATAATAACAATAATAACAATAATAATAATAATAATAATAATAATAATAACAATTATTTCAATAATAATAATAACAACAATGATAATAATAACAATAATAACAACAATAGTAATAATAACAATAATAATAATAATAATAATAATAATAACAATAATAATAATAATAACAATAATAATACCAATAATAATAATAATAATAATAATAACAACAACAACAACAACAACAACAACAACAACAATAATAATAATGACAATTATTTTTGTTAGTAACTCTTTTGTTAATTTTTTTTTGCTCTTCATAATTTAATAATTTTTATTATTTTGACAGTAATGGTATTAATTTTTTATATATATATTTTTAGTCTTTCGCCTAAGAATATATATAGGGAAAAGAAAACATGAACTCGGATTTTTTTAATATAAAAATTTAATGTAAGTATTCTGAGATACATTTAATATAGTTATATAATAGTAGATTATCGGCCACACAATTACAAATAACCCATTAAAACACATTCACGATTTTTTTTTTTTTTAGAATAATGTCTACTTTTGTCCATGTATATATAAGTGTACTTAACACAATAATAATAATAATAATAATAATAATAATAATAATAATAATAACAACAACAACAACAACAACAACAACAATAATAATAACAATAATAATAATACCAATAATAATAATAATAATAATAATAATAATAATAATAATAATAATAATAATAATAATAATAACAATCATTTCAATAATAATAATAATAACAATAATAATAATAATAATAACAATAATAACAATAACAATAATAATAATAATAACAATAATAACAATAATAATAATAATAATAACAATAATAACACCAATAACAACAACAACAACAACAACAACAACAACAACAACAACAACAACAACAACAACAATATAATAAAATACATAATAATAATAATAATAATAATAATAATAATAATTATTATTATTATTATTATTATTATTATTATTATTATTATTATTGTTAGTAACTCTTTTGTTAATATTTTTTTGTGCTCTTCATATCAGTATTCTTAAATACATTTAATATAATAACAAGATGAATAAATCTTATAAAATAAAATAAAATATTGGCCTCACAATTCAATTTTGCGCTCTTTTGTTTAAGTTTATTTCTTGAAATAAATTTTATGTGTTTTGACTTTTTAATTATATATTTATGTATTTATATCAAATTAAAATATGTTGAACCAATTATATGTTCTAATATTTATTGAATATTATCGCCTAAGAATATATAAAGAGAGAACAAAATAGGCTAAGATTATCCTTCAAATTAAATATATTATGGAAATTATGTCAAATTAATTATATATTTGTGTATTTATGTCAAATGAAAATATGTAAAACTAATTATATATTTGAATATTTATTCAATATTATCGCCTAAAAAATATATTGAGGGAGAGGAAAAATGACTTAGGATTTTTTTAAGGACAGAAATTCATATCATGTTTTCTTAAATATATTTAATATAATAATATGATTAATAAATCTTATATAAAAAAAAATATTGACTTCAAAATTTAATTTTGTGCTCTTTTATTTAAGTTGATTTCTTTACAAGAATTTCCAATGTTTTCATTTTTTAATATTTTAGATCTAATAATACTGGGAAAACAAAACATCTAAAAAATTTTTTTATGGCAAATTTACCTGCAATATCTACAAGTCAAATTAAAAAAATATACAAGTCACTTCCCGTTTTCATTAGATCTGTTCTTTTTAGACGGCAAATAAATAATTATAGCACATAAAAAAATTAAGTTTATATTTTAAAAACAAATCACAATATTTTTATTTCTAATATGTCTGATATTTATTGAATATTATCGCCTAAAAAAATATTGAGAGAGAGGAAAAATGAGTTTGGATTTTTTGAAGGAAAAAAAATTAATATCTCGCATTCTTAAATATAATTATACTAACTAGATATCAAAATAATAAAATACAATACATATAAAAGCAATCAATTTTTTAACATAAATAAAAAAAAACCCGCCTCATCGCAATTTTGTTCAGATAATCAAAACATTGCAATTTTGCAATCTATGAGTTAATTAAATCAACACACAATTCAGATCCAAACTGTAACTAAATTATTCTCCAAGCCAATAAAATAATGTTAACAACCAACCAGATCAATGCAAACAAAAAATAATATATCTTTAATAGATTTCAGCGGTTGCAATATTGCTATCAACCGCTTAAGTGCTTAGTAACTCGTTAAAAAATATTTAACCATCAACACATTCAGTTCAAGACAACAAAAAATCATCTTTCATTCATTTTATTGATTACAAATTTACATCAACCAATTAAATAACCATCAAAACAATTAGTACATACTAAATAATTAATCAATTATGGTCTTGCAATACTCAAATTACAATTAGTTGATCTTTCAAAAAAATTTATCGCTAATAATTTTTTAAATTTCATAATTGAATTATTATCTGAGTATTTAAGCTTATAACAATAATCAACTAATTCAATACATAAAAAAATATTATAGCATTATTTAAAATTTACAATTCTCTATCTATCAACTAAAAAATTCTCTGCTTACCACATAAATAATCAATTTGCTACATATAAAAAGCCCGGCGCAACGCGCGGGCTACCCAACTCGTCTGTAACTAAAAACTCTATTTGTTTCTCACTGCAGGAAAAAGGTTGACTTGTATTGTAAAAAGTGTCATGTGGTTAACTATTTTGGAATTTAACACACAATTCAAACACAGATTTCTTACCAGACAATTTTTATTGTTCATGATTAGGCCCAAACATTAAGGATTTAAGCTTACAGTAATTTAATTGTAACAGCTCACTTGAATGAAAATATGAGTAAAAATCCAATTTTGAGGAGTCTTCACAAGAACAAAAGACAGAGACCTCACTTTGTATCTTTCCCCACGTAGCATAATTAAAATTTCATTGTTTTAAGAAAAACACCAATTAATGAGTGTAGTGTGCATAAATGAAATTCAAAGAAAAAGAAGCATAACTCTAGATGTACAAAGTACATAAATGAGTGAATGCAATGCACAAAGTATAGCTTCTAAAACAGTCATACATTTTCCCTATCAAATAAAAGGTTTGCATCTTCAAGTACGCAAAGAACATCTTGCATGCAAAAGGAATCTCCAGACTCCAATCATTGATTGAATGTTGGTGCCTATTTTGACTTTAAGGAAAAGGAAATGTGGAGCTTGACATTGATCTAATTTAGAGGTTAAAGTTCATTGCTCGTACTCAGAAAAACAAGTTGCCTTTTTGTGTATACCTGCTTAAAAGGCATTGGATTCTCTATTTATCCTATCTTACTCTATAGTTATAAATCAGGCTTTGCAACTCACTCTTTCTCTAGCACTGAGCTTGTCTTCCAAAGCAAGCAACTCCTTCTCTTTAATCTCTAGGGTGCTTCTCAGAGAATCAGCTTCCTGGAACAAAACAAAAAAAATATGATACAAATTATGCAGAAATTCATTGGCAATCAACTTAGATAAAAAGTTGTTAAGAATCACCTTCTCTTTTGTAACCAAGCCAACAGCGGATTATTTACATCAACTTCCCTCTCCTTCATCTTAGCAAGAGATATATCAATCTTCTTTTCTGCCTCTTCAAGATCCCTCTCCTTCATCTTAGCAAGAGATATATCAATCTTCTTTTCTGCCTCTTCAAGATCCCTCTCCTTCTGCTTAAAAACCCTCTCATCTTCATTTGCCTTTTCCTCTCTCTGGTTAAGGGTCCTCCGAAGCTCACATAAGCTCTCTTCCCCTTGACGTAGTTTCTTCTCCCATTCTTGCAAGTCTTCTCTCTGTTTATAGAAATTTGCCTTGTGTGCTTCTCGTCTAAGGAAAATTAATGAGATAAGCACTAAAAGTCACATATCATTTTTACATATACAATAGAGAGAAGTGAGGAGCAGTTCAGTATAGAGTACTCTGTGTTAAAGGAGAGCCGCTCCCTTTGAAGCAAGTTTTCACGAGCTTCTAACTCATGTAATTTCAAATCCAGCTCTGAGCATTTAATGTTAACTTCAGCAAGCTTGGATTCAGCAATGCGCATCTTTTCTTCTACCTCCAGAGATTTCTCCTCATTACCAGCAGCTAAAGCTTTTGCATCAGCCAACTTTGTGTCGGAAACTTTCTTGATTAGAACATGCTCCTCTTGCAAGTCGTGCAAAGCCTTTTCAAGCTGTTATAAATAAAGGTGTAGCCAATGAGTATCAACAAAAAAAATCCATAAAGAGATCTGATAAAAAACTGAAGTAACTAGAATGTTTACAGTGAGGAACCATACAAGATACCAAGAAATATTCCAAAAAAAATGTCATAACCAAACAAGTTTAAAGATTGTCCATGCCTATTTAACATTATATTTAACTCAACACAGATAAAAGATAAATAATAGAAAAACAATGCTTGTGGGACTTCAGCCATTTGATTTGAGTTGCTCTTGGATATCAGTGGTGCATAACCACCAGGATCCAATAGTAATATAAGAGACAGGTTACAAAGTTGCCAGCTTTAACTATATTTTCTGAAAACCACAGCACACTGTCGCTGTGCATAACAAAGGTCTACTGGATCACATCAATGGATCCAAAGGACATCCCAGCACCGAATGAATGGATAGTAGGCTAGATAATTAAGACAAAAACAATATAACAAGCAAAAACCATGAGGTTGCTTCAAAAACAGGTACGTAATTTTATGCAAACAAGTGAGAACACAAGTGCAAAACATGTGCAAAATCAGGTTGCTTCTAACTACCAACATGGACCCTTAAGACATAACATTGATGTACAAAATGTCCCTCCCTTCCACATATCTTGCTCCATAACTTGTGCATGACACAAACAGACTTAAAATTTAATAGCATTTTCAATTTTCCTCTTCTCTCTGCAAGTCAAACAGAGCATAAAAAGAAGGAAGCAAAATATTAATATGAAGATTCAAATGAGACCAGTGGCAAGAAACAACATACTTCACCCACACACTGCTTCTCAGCACTCAAAGCTTTTCTTAAATTTTCCTGTCGTTTCTCAACTTCAGATAAAGCAATTAAGTGCGCTGCCTGCTCACGTTTGAGAATTTGTTCGGTTTCTGCCCATGCTTGCCTTAGTTCTTCATACTTTGAAGTCCACTCTTTTTTCTCAATAAGGAGGAGGCCCATGTTATATTGATAATCAAAAAGCTGTGCCACAAAAAAAAAATAAGGAAAGAAGATCATAAATAATGCTACAGCTTTCTTAGATTTAGATTCTGGATTTTTCATCAGTAATTTTGTAATATATGATAGGAAAGAAAAAAGAATTGCATAACATGAGAAATTAACAATTAAAACTTTTCAAACAAATTTAGTTACAGTTACTCCATTTTATTTCCTTTAATGTATTGCGGTAATCCAAAAGAGAGATTGAAAATACATTGGCATCTTTCTCGGAATAATGAAAACAGAAAATGTGAAAATTCTGTGAAATATTCCAAAAAAGTGGAAGAATGAGCAGGAAAATCTTCTCCATTCACCAAGGGTGCACTGGTGCAAAACCAGCAATTCAATTAACCCAATAGTGATCTTTAAATCGCATTCATATTCTTTTCAGTCCAAAATGCACCCAACTTCGAATAAAAACCAACTTCAAGTAACAAATGGTGGTAAAACCTATCAAATGGCAAAATTAAAACGGAGGCCTTTTGAAATACTAGATGAGATGCAGTCAACAAAAAATGAGGGTAAAAAAATAACAAGTTGAAGACTCGGACCTATAGACTAAATCTGATTGACGTCAAAGGCATTATTCCACATTGTACCGCAGTTAAACTAATGTGGTGGTTCGACTTACATGTACAGAGTTTATGAAAAAGAAAAAAAAAAAAAACTCTGATAACACCTAATAGAATCTCATTCTTAGGTCTCGCAAACTTAATTAATTGCTTTTCAGTATCCCAAAAATTATAAGGACTGCTAGAATAAGCATAAAAAGTGTGCATCACCCGCATCAGATTTAAATGACTCTACTTCAACACTTGGTTTATGGACATTTAGCCCGGTAAAAGTGGTGAACTCTGCCTTTTTCATGTGCCTATTTCATTCCAACCTTTAGAGAAATAATAGACAAATCTCGGATTTAATGAAGAGAGTAATGCTTCACGAAACATTACAAAAGCATTATTACGCAAATTTATTCACATTCAGTGTTGAAGAAGAATTCAAAACAAAGCATTAGAAATTAGTCCCGAAATAAAATTATAATAAAAACATATTAAAAGCAAATTGTCAAGCCCTAAAAGCCCTACCTTTAATCAATCTAATCCTACAGCAAAATTTCTTCCAAACAAAACCAAAAAATACAAAATTAAAAAAAAAAAAATCACCATAAATACAAAACCCACAAACAGAAAACCCTAACTGACCTCCTTTTCAAGCCTCGATGCCTTCTCTAAAAGTGCCTCACGGTCCTTTCTCTCCATAGTAGCCTCGTCCAACAAGCCCACCTCTCTAAACCTCCTCCAAGCCTCCACATCTTCCGTGTCCAACTCCCTTGCATTCCCACCCAGCGATCCCACCGGCGGGGGAGGCGGAAGCGCCCCGTCTATTAACGCTACCGCCTTGCCCTTTGCCCCAATTCCAGTGCTAGTGGTCCCCGCATTGGCCCCGCCACTTCTGTGCATCCCACTTCGTGGAGTTAACGTAATTGCCGGCGATGGCCTCCTCTGTGGCGTAAACATCGAAAATCTTGAGTGATAAACCCCGGAAAAAAAAGAAATTAGACCCAAGAAAGATGGGTCAAATTATGGTTTCTCTACGGATTCGAACTGGAATTGAGATCGTTAACGGAATCGGTGTAACGGAAAACCTCATAGTTTCTGGCGTGCTGTGTTTTTCTACGACCATACAACAGTTAAATAACCATATCAACAATCATTGTTAACTAATACTACAATGTAAGACTACATTATTAATAACTGAGCATCGATTCTATGTAAAAAAACTCTGTTATACGAAAAAAAAACAGAAAAATACAGGGCAATATAGAATGTTCTATTAACATAGACATTGATCTAAACAAAAAAGAAAATAAATCAAATACTCTATAAACGAACTAGAAAACACACAAACGCTATATATATATATATATAAAGAGAGAAAGTTGAAACAGAGCTCTTATATTTTAAACGCTCTGCAGAATCTCTAAAAAAATATCTCAAAAATACCTTTTGAGCTGGAAAAAAGACGATACATAAACAATACTAAAAAAACGCTTTCACAGATTTATAAAGAGAAAATAAAATTATAGAATAAAAAATAACGGACCGTAAGAAAACGGGAGAAAAAAAGACATTTAAAAAGAAGAAAATAACCGAAACAGTCTAAAATCAAAAGAAATTTAAAGTATCTGTAGAAAACGAAAAAACCGCTTCGTAGATCACTTCACTGCACAGAAAAATATATCAGATATATATATATATATATATATATATATATATATATATATATATATATATATATATATATGCATGTGTGCGTGTAAACATAAAATATGAGGAAAAAAACGCAGAAACAAAGATCACTCAAACAACAACCATGCATACGCAAACGCACAGATGAATCACTCTATATAGAGCCACAAAAGCTTTAAGAAAAGCACGTATCTCGCAAAACAGAGGCATAAAGCAAGCAATGTTGATCACGCGCAAGCACTACAACGACATGAAAGAAGAATGAAGTAGCGTTACACTATAATACCTTGAACGTGACAAAAAAAATTTGGAGCGCGCGAGGCCGCTTTTGCTGTGGCTAGAGAGAGAGAGAGACGACACGAAACCCTAGCCTGCTACTCCTTTATATATATATATATATTTTGGGTTTTTACTTTTTAGAGAGTCGGACTCTGCTCAAACTCACTCTTTTATAGAAGCGACGCAGTCTGCTGCTGGTCTGCTGCTAGGACTAGGAGTGTTGTAGAAGCGTCCGAAAGGGAAGGCCAACTGGCTGGAGGACATTTTTGGTTGCCTATTTTGCCACCTTGTTTTCCTTTATTGTTATCTTAAATGAAGGTTAAGAAGGTCAATTTGTTTAGTGTTTTGAGAAATTTAGGGGCTCGTTTCATGAATTTTTTAAAAAATATTTTTAAATTATTTTAACATATCAAAATTATTATTTTTATACATTGCTATATGAACGGCCTGCTGTACTTTTTACTTGTATGGGAAGTTTTTTTACCTTTTTGAAAGAGTTTTTTCCTTTTCCAAATAAATCAAATTTGAAAATAGAGGAGTTAATGAAAGCTTAATTATGCTATTTCATAGCTTGATAATAATTACTCTAATTAATAGAGTAATTAGTCTGCGCTTCGCTGCAGGAAAAAAATGTTTTTGTATTGTTTTAATATATGTGATTTTTTATTTCATATTTCGGTTTTTATTTTTATTTTTTTATTTAGTTACAATTCCTTTATTTTTTGGTCTTTTGGAATAATTTTTATTTATTTTTATTGTATTTATGTATCTATATTCTTAGTTTTTACTTTTAATTTTTATTATTAATTGTTTTAATAACTCTCTTTTATATATATATATATATATATATATATATATATATATATATATATATATATATTGAATCCTGTTGTTAGTGATTTTTTATTTTTGTGTTTTTTTAATTTTTTTTGTTTGTGTGTGACTTGAAATATTTTTAATTTAAAATGATTTTTATTTAAAAAATATTTTATTTTTATTTTTTAGGACTTCTTCAAATAGAGTTGAGTAATCGAAGTAAGTTGCACTTAAACTCGAGTAATGCAATGACTTTATATATATATATATATATATATATATATATATATATATATATATTGAATTTGAGAACTCACCGGAAAATATACTTTGTAGACCCAGATAAAACTTCGACTGTCTATTAATTGAATGTCCAACTAAATTCGAGAGAAAGAACTGGACAGATCAAAAAATATAAAAACAAAACTTGGAAGGACAGCAGTTTTTGATAAAACAAATGATCCAAGTTATCCAAAAAGCATGCCCAACCCCAAACCCTAAAAATAATCTAGATCTAACATTAACATTTGTTGTCCACACATGGTGTTAAAGCTTTCAATAATTAGCTCCAAGTTCTTAGGAGTTAGTATTTCAATTCTGTTAAAATCCAGGTGGCAATTCTGGTAAAAGCTGTTATTAGTTAGTTTTCTGTTTTGATTTCAGTTTACACATATCTTCTGCATGTGAAGATTATAATTGTGTATTTCATCTTTTGTACTGGCTATAAAAGGGCCATTTTCACACGTTTTGAATAAGAGAGTGAATTCATTGAGTAATTGAATTCTCAACAATTGGTATCAGAGCGGTTCTTTAAAAAATCTCTTGAGAGAAAAGAATTGGTGAGCTTCTGAAAATGGCAGAGGGAAATAATGCTGGGTATGTACCAAAATTCGTGGGGCATTATGATCATTGGGCAGAATTAATGGAGAATTTACTTCGCGCCAAAGAATATTGGCAGGTTGTGGAGGAAGGTATCACTGTGGAGATAACTGGAGAGGCACGATCCTTCGCCTCAGTAGTGACTGAGAGTAGTCAACTCACTGATGGGCAGAAAAAGGTACTCGAGCAAAACAACTTGAAAGATTTGAAGGCAAAAAGCTTGTTGTATCAAGCTATTGAACGTGATGTTCTTGAAACAATTCTTGATCGAAGCTCCTCAAAGGCGATCTGGAATTCCATGAAACAGAAGTTTCAAGGTTCCACAAGGGTAAAGAGAGCGCAGTTACAGTCATTGCGTTGTGACTTTGAAACATTACGCATGAAGGAAGGAGAATCAGTGAACACTTACTTTGCTCGTGTTCTAACCACAGCAAACAAAATGAAAGCGCATGGGGAGAATCTTAGTGAGAACATGATCACGGAAAAGATTCTGAGATCAATGATACCCAAGTTCAACTACGTGGTATGTTCAATTGAAGAGTCGAATAACATGACCACCATGACCATTGATGAACTCCAGAGCAGCCTTCTGGTGCATGAGCAAAGGATGAGGAGTCAAGGAGAGGAAGAGCAACTCCTTAAGGTCACTCATGATTCAAGAACTGCAAGAGGAAGAGGACGGGGAACCTGGAGAGGTGGAAGTAGCAGAGGAAGACAAAGCTTCAACAAGGCTGCTGTGGAATGCTTTAAATGCCATAAATTAGGACATTTCCAAAATGAATGTCCTAATTGGGAGAAGAATGCCTACTGTGTAAAGATGCATGAAGAAGAAGACCTACTGTTGATGGCTTATGGTTGTGTAGAGATGCATGAAGAAGAAGACCTACTGTTGATGGCTTATGGTCAAGAAACTAAACCATCTAAAGAAGAGGCATGGTATTTGGACTCCGGATGTTCAAATCATATGACAGGAATTAGGGATTGGTTCATAGAAATAGATGAACAATTCAGACATTCTGTCAAATTAGGCAATGGTGAAAGGATACAGGTCATGGGGAAGGGGAGTGTTAAGTTTGCAAGTGAGGGAATAAATCATGTTATCAGCGAGGTGTTCTTCATTCCTGCACTCAAAAATAGCTTACTGAGTCTTGGACAGTTCCAAGAAAAAGGGCTGGAGATAGTCATGAAGAACAAGGTATGCAAGATATATCATCCCATAAGGGGACTGATAATGCAAACACCCATGACTGCAAACAGGATGTTTGTATTATCAGTTACCATGATCACTCTTGAGGTTGATGCAAACTGCCTGCAAACAAGTGAGGATGACCTGGCAGACCTATGGCATAGACGATATGGGCATGTCAACAACACTAATCTCAGGAACTTGGGAAACAAGCAACTGGTTGAAGGACTTCCCAAGCTAAATGTCACAAACAATGCATGTGCAGTGTGCAATCGTGGCAAGCAGCATCGAACAATTATTCCTAAGAAGGCTGAGTGGAGAGCTACAAGAAGACTTCAGCTGGTGCATGCTGACTTGTGTGGCCCAATCACACCAATCTCAAACAGCCATAAGAGGTACTTATTCTGCCTCATAGATGACTTCAGCAGGAAGGCTTGGATTTATTTCCTAGCCGAAAAGAGTGAGACATTTTTAATGTTCAGAACATTTAAGATATCTGTAGAAAAGGAATCAGGATGTGCTATTAGTTGTCTAAGGACCGATAGAGGAGGGGAGTTCACATCCATTGAATTTCAAATGTTTTGTGTTGAACATGGGATTAAGAGGCAGCTTACTGCTGCCTACACTCCGCAGCAAAACGGAGTGGCGGAGAGAAAAAATCGAACTATTCTAAATATGGTTCGATGTTTGCTACTGGAAAAAGAAATGCCTAAGTTGTTTTGGTCAGAAGCTGTTAGATGGGGGCTGCATGTATTAAACAGGAGTCTTACAACAGCAGTGAAAGAAATGACTCCTGAGGAGTGCTGGAGTGGAAGAAAACCGAATGTAGAGCATTTTAGAATCTTCGGTTGCATTGCCTATGTGCACGTCCCTGACAGAGGAAGGGGGAAATTAGATGAGAGAAGTAAGAAATGTGTTTTTGTAGGGGTTAGTGAAGAGTCCAAGGCCTATCGGCTCTATAACCCAACCACAAAGAAGGTGATTGTGAGCAGGGACGTAAAATTTGATGAGAAGATGGGTTGGAATTGGAGAGATGATGAAAGTAGAGATGATGTCTTCTCTTGGGGTGAAACTGATGATGAAGGGGACGTAAGTGTGTGTGATGATGAACTAACAGAAGGTGGTGGTGTAGAAGAAATTGAATTAACAAATGATATACCAGCAGGAGACAATAGAATATGCAGAGATGATCTAGGGGAACCCACGGTAATGACCAATGAGAGAGTAATAGGTGAAAGCAGTGGCACTGCACATGAAGAAGAGGTAAATGCAGAAGATGATAGCACTAATGACACTGAGTTAGTGATGGATGGTATCAATGATGTAGCTGTGTCAAGAGATAGAATTAAAAGGGCCCCGAAATGGATGGATGACTATGTGCATGAGGTGCATGAGGTGGTCTGCCATAATGATTCCACATGCTTTATGATACATGAAGATCCAAGCTGTTTTGATGAGGCAGTGAAACAGCAGAAGTGGAAGACAGCAATGGACCTTGAAATCGAAGCTATAGAAAGGAACCAAACGTGGGAACTAGTGAGTCCACCAGAAGGGGTTAAAAGAATTGGTGTCAAGTGGATTTACAAGACGAAGTTGAACGAAAAAGGGGAAGTGGACAAGTGCAAGGCACGGCTGGTAGTCAAGGGGTATGCCCAACGATATGGGATCGATTATAATGAGGTTTTCGCACCAGTGGCACGTTGGGACACCATACGGTTAATATTGGCATTGGCAGCACAAAGGGGATGGGTTGTCTTCCAACTTGACGTCAAGAGTGCGTTCCTTCATGGGGAATTAAAAGAGGCAGTCTATGTGGAGCAGCCTGAGGGCTATGTGTGTAAAGGGGAAGAACATAAAATTCTGAAGCTAAAGAAGGCCCTATACGGGTTGAAGCAGGCACCGAGAGCATGGTACAGCAAAATCGAAAGTTTCTTTATGAAGGAAGGCTTCAGCAAATGTAGTCATGAACACACACTGTTTATTAAGCATGAAGCTGCGGGGAAATGCTTAATTGTCAGCCTCTACGTAGATGATCTAATCTATACGGGGAATGACATGGAGCTGTGTGAGAAGTTTAAAAGGGCAATGAAGTCAGAATTTGACATGAGTGATTTGGGGAAAATGAAGTATTTCTTAGGAGTGGAGATACAACAAACAAGTGCAGGAATACATGTGACACAAATGAAGTATGCAGGGGAGATCTTAGAGAGATTTGGAATGACACATTGCAACTCAGTGCAAAATCCCATTGTACCTGGCACGAAGCTAACAAGAGATGAGGGGGAAGCCAATGAGGATGCAACTTGGTTCAAACAAATCATTGGCAGCTTGATGTATTTGTCTGTGACCAGGCCAGACATTGTTTTCGTTGTATGCATGTTGAGCAGGTTCATGAATGAGCCTAAATCATCTCACGTGGCAGCTGCAAAACGTGTCTTAAGGTATGTCAAAGGCACTGTCAGTTTGGGGCTATTCTACAAGAGGGGGGCAGAGAGCTATTTGAAGGCTTACACGGATTCAGACTATGCTGGAGATGTTGAAGACAGACGCAGCACTTCAGGCTATGTTTTTTTGATTGGTGATGGTGCTGTTGCTTGGAGCTCAAAAAAGCAGCCAATTGTGACACTCTCCACCACTGAAGCAGAGTATGTAGCTGCTGCTGCTAGTGCCTGCCACTGCATTTGGATGAAGAAGGTGCTGATCAGTCTTGGAAGCTCTTCATGCGAGTGTGTCAAGATTTTGTGTGACAACAGTTCCACAATAAAACTGTCAAGAAACCCAGTTCTTCATGGGAGAACCAAGCACATAGATGTGAGGTTCCACTTTCTTCGAGACTTGGTAAGAGAGGGTGCTGTGGATTTAATTCATTGTGGGACTACTGAGCAAGTGGCAGATATTATGACAAAACCATTAAAGTTGGAAACCTTCTGCAAGCTGCGTGATCTGTTGGGATTGCAAAACACAAAATTAAACTGACTTGGTTGTGACAGCAAGTGCAGTTTAGGGGAGGATGTTAAAGCTTTCAATAATTAGCTCCAAGTTCTTAGGAGTTAGTATTTCAATTCTGTTAAAATCCAGGTGGCAATTCTGGTAAAAGCTGTTATTAGTTAGTTTTCTGTTTTGATTTCAGTTTACACATATCTTCTGCATGTGAAGATTATAATTGTGTATTTCATCTTTTGTACTGGCTATAAAAGGGCCATTTTCACACGTTTTGAATAAGAGAGTGAATTCATTGAGTAATTGAATTCTCAACACATGGAACATAACATCAATGCAGTCCAAGAAACTACCTTCTTATAAATCATCTCCTGAAAGACCTTCATTGCATCTGCAGCCAATCCATAATTCCCATATAAATGCACAAGCGAAGTGCCAACAAACACATCACTCAGAAATCTCGTACTATATTATTACATATTCCAGAGACAAGATGTCAGGATTAGGGCTCGCTATAGGGTCAAAACATGCTTAGTTATAGTAGATAGCTTACTTAAAAAATGCAATATCCTAGATTTTAGTACAAGCTTCTACATTGAACCACCACGTCAAATGGGTTTGGATCAAATCGACAAATTTATTAAAGATTCAATAACCTCATTAAAGTCAATAGACTAAATGCAAATAAACTTGACTAACTACCACCCAGCGTATTATGGTATTTTTTTAATGAACATTTATATATTATTCCAGAAAACCCAATTCGAAGTTGGCTAGTATGTGAATTCGATATGGCTCAATTCAAGGAGGAATAGAAAAAGAGGTCGTCAAATGCCATGCAAAAGGAAGCCTACAAAAACAAGATCTTCTGAAATAAATGGAGCCAAACCCATATCATGATTGCCTCCTAACAATGATTAATATAATAAATACCTATATATATAAATACCATTTCATCACAAATCTTTTCCTCTCAAATTATTTCTCCTTCTCTAAAAGCAATGTGTTTTGATCTAACTTTGGTAGCTTATTACATCTACTTCAGTTCGTCCAAGGTCTTTTACTGTCTTTCTCTTCTTATCCTGGCTTTGTTTTGCATGTTTGTATTCGAGGAAAGCATGGGAGACACACGGAAACTGGCAGCTTGGGTTTGTAAGGAAGAGGCCAGAGGCTTGATCTGTTTGCAATTTGAAGAGAGTGCTACTGCTCCAGCTGCTCATCCTCATGATTCAAACGCCTCCTATTACAGACAAGGTTTCGATCAGTGCTGATCATCCTGGCCAGTCATCGTTTGCTTTACTAGTTTCATGGGCCATGTAAGAACAAATCTTAGACAAGCAAGTCTTACTTTGCCAAATCAAAGACCAGATCGTTAGTTGTTATATTAAATTAAATAGTAAGAGTCTTACTACGTACTACTACTTCTTGAAGAAGTACTATATATAGCTGGAGTACGTTCGTTCGTAGCTATTCACAACTCTCCAATAAATTTTATTTTGAAGTGAACTAATATTAAGCATTTCTGACGTGAGGTTTGAGAGATGAAGTCTTAGACGCTACGAGCCTTGCCCATGCAGGATTCACAAATTTGTGAATGGGTTGGTGCTTATCAGAAGAACCGTACGTCCTCCTAATTAAGCTCTTTCTAAGCGATTTTAATCTAATTGATTACCAAATTATTACAATTACGTTACATTATTATTCCAATTACAAATTATAATTATAAAATATACTCGGTGAATTATGTAGCAATTCATAATACTTTTTTTTTTATCCTCAGAAACCTTTCATGGTTAATTTATCTAAAAGGATACCTAAATGTAAAGCATGAGAAATTAAATGATCAATCTCAAATTCACTAGAAAAGATTTTGTTTAATCCACCTCCCTTTATTTCTCTCACAATCCCTATAGTTTCTGCAATTTAATTCTAGTCCAATTTTTTTTTTTTTTTCTTCATAGTAATTCATTTAGTGAGTTTGAGAGATGAGGGAGAATGTCAGTTTGGCCACATTTTGATGGGGGGGAAATCAACTTGGTCTTAATAGATTCTATTTGATGAGGGGATCTCAAAGAAATTTTTTTTAACCTTTATCTCTATCAAAATAACACATCGGGATTGATGTTTTTTTTTTTCTTCTCATTTTTAGATTGTATTTAATTTTTTATTTTTTTTGGTTCGATAAATTAATTTTGGTTGCTCTAAGATGTTTATTTTGTGTTCTAGGTGATAACAAGTTAAATTGAATTTTAGGCCTATTAAACAACCTCCTAATTTTATAGTCATCATTATGGTGATTGAATTCTAGTAGCAAATGACATGTTATTTGCTTAATATTTTTATAAAAAGGGTATCATTCGCCTCTTAAAAAAAAGCCCATGTTCATGGCGTATTTGGTTTTTTTTAAGAAAACATGGATGTGCAGCATAAATGGTTAACTATCTCATCTTTCATTAGAGGCAGATGAAGAGACCGATATGCTTGGTTTACAAGTTTTGAAGAATGAAATAATGACCATGCAATTGAATGAAACATTCAAAGGAGAAATAATTTGAATCCCAACAATAAAACAGTTCTAACATTAGCAGAATCAAATTGCATGATATACTTGAGTTCAATAGGCTCCTCCCCCTTCGACTCATCCATAACAGAGAAGTACGAGTGGAAGGAAAAGTCAGAAAAATCACGGACAAGTGTGCATGCTCCCAGAACACAGGACCAAGTGCCATCCTAGAAAAGTCATTACAAAAACAACATTATATTTTGGCTAGACACATATAAATCATGTTTTTCATGGTGTATCGAAGTAGGAGAGCTACAGAAATCTTACATCAAAGCATCTAATCATCTTCCTACAAATTGAACCTTCCTTGCTGATAGCCTTAATTAAATGTCTCCATGACAGGCCAAATGAAACCATACATAGCACCCATAACCGCACTCCCAGCAACTCTAACAACAGTCCACAAAGCTATTGGTATTGGAACTAGTAAGATCAATAGGCATTTCATATATGGGCCAAACCTCTTTGATCTGTTTCAATTTCAAAGGAACGGCAAGAAAGAAAGGGAAAGAACTGGCCTGATGCTATATTGAGCTGACCCATTAAAAGGTACACTCCCATGCAAACGGAAAACTTACTTCAGTTTGCAGTAGTTACTCCATATAAGGTGAAGAGGCCATTGTTAAAGAACCATCTCACCTAAAAGCTTAAGTTTGTAAGTGAGGCCCCAGAATATGATTATATTATACTCTAACACACCCCCTCAAGTTAAAGCCCTTTGGGCTTGAAACTTGCACAGACCCACATTACCTTGTGCTTGATTTTTTTATCAAATAGAATGGGGGTGGTGAGATTCGAACTTGTGACTGCTGGGTCAACAAGGCTCTGATATCATGTCAAGGAACCAATATAAGACACAGGCAAACCTGATCCATCACCAATTACCACCTCATCAGTGCCATCATATTCAGAATTAATCATCAGATTAAAGAGATCAGTGGTCATTTTTGTGAGATGCCACTGAGTCAACTAGCCATTTAGAATTTTTTTGTTGAGAAGTTGCACAATTTGCAGTGAAGTCACCCGGAGACATTTTTGGACAGTGTTTTGCAGTGTGACCCATTTCATCACACCATTGGCATTTCTATTTGTATCTGTTTGGAGCCGAATTAAAAACCCCATTTCTATTATTTCCATGTTGGCTGCGAGCGTGGTGAGGAGGAGGCTGCGGATGCCATGTCGTCTGTTTGGGGAAAAATGGTGGGGTTCTACGATGTTGTCCAGAGTTATTGCCTGTTAGGTGACGATGACTAGACGATGATTGTCGATGAGAAAAAATTGTAGTGGGCAGGAAGGATGGTGCAGATTAGAGCTCCATCCGTCGAAGGTAACTTTCATGGCTGACAAGAAGATCATGTCTTTCTTCAAATTTCAGAGAGGTTTCACGGGCACGAATGGGTGCTGCAGTGTCTCTGAATTCATTACACAGTCCATTGAGGATATAGAGGGTGAGATCATTGTCTGAAGATGATCGATGATTGCGAGTTCATCAGCAATCACTTTGATTCCTTGAAGGAATTATGTTACAGTATGAGACCCACGGGTGCTCAAGGATAAATCTTGCTTGAGCTGCATCACACGGGTTCGTGATTTTCCTGCATATAAACGGGTAAGTGTTGTCCAAGCCTCATGGGATGTTTTGTGGGCAACAAGAAGGGGGGTGATGGTGGTGGATGTGGAGGCAAGGATGGCATGGAGGATGAGTTTGTTTTGGTGAATCCAGTGGGAATTCCCAGTTTTTGAATCAGTGAAATTCTGTTCATCAATGGCAGGGCATTGGTTGGCACCGGTGATAAAATCAATTAAATCATACCCAATCAACAAGGCTTTAAATTGAGCCATCCACTAAGAGAAGGTAGAGGATGTAAGTTTTTCATTGATGGTGGTGGCAGCATTGATGGTGATGACGAGTGTGTTTAGTGAGTCTTTGATGGATGCAGAAGTGGCGGCCATTTGTGCAAAAAAAAAAAAAAAAAAGAAGCAGAGGAGAAACAAAGGAGAAACAGGTGAGTAGATCTGGAGAATTCTCGTTAGAGATTTTTCTGCTCTGATACTATATAATGATTTTGCACTTCTGTTTGATGTGTTTGAGATTATACTCTAACAGCCATAACCCAATGACTATACCAGTATCACCGAAAGCAATTACCAGAAAAACAAAGGGACTGAAAACAGCACCTGCACAATACTTTTAGGATTAACAACAAAGGATTAACAGTGACTCGGATAAAACGAAGAAGACAGAGAAAAGGAGTAAATGGATACCTTTGATGCATCCCAGAAAAAATAGAAACAAAAAAATTGGAAAGAAGATGACAAAGTATGAAACATGGTTCAAGAATCCTGTAGGAACATTCATTTTCCTACGAAGGAACTCTTTTCTTTGGATTAGCTATTACTTAGGCACTTGGTTTAGTTGCTGATGAATATTCAAGGAAAACAGATATTGATACTGGTCAAGGAGGCCACTTTTTCCTATATTTTCTTATCGGACAAAAATCAAGCATTAACAGTAATTAAGTATTAACTAAAACACGTGTGCATTTTATTGTGGATATTGTTTGTAACTTTGTGTTTTTTCTCAACTTGATCCTCAAAGTTATTTTTTGCAAGAACTCATTCTTTTTGGATCAAAATCAAGGGCAAGTGATCAAAATCAAGGAGTTGCACTAACCACTAATAGGTTTACTCAAGTTAGTTTTTTTATTTGTTTTTTTTATTTTCAGGTTTTAATAGTTATTATACATACTATTTTGTTTTGCTATACATTTCATGGTTTTATCATTACCACATAACCATGCAAAAAAAAAATTAACTTTAAAAAAACTGGTAATAGCTAAAGCAGAAGTCATTTACCTTACTACAATATAATAAGTTTCTAGTTTATCCAACTTCATTAGTAAACTCCAACGCTATAAAACAAAAATCTGCATCATCGGCTGTGGAAAAGACAAGCTGAAACGACGATAGACTATGTAATATGTGATCCTATAAAAAACAAAATACAAACAAATCAAGAAAACGAATATGTGTTGTGCAAGAGTCAAGCCTGATCATCAGTGTGTTTTTTAATTGATTAGTTCACCAAATCCACTCTCAGGTTTTTATGTCAGCCAAATTGTCTGGTTCAGGCTCATGGAATCCTGTTGGACCTATTTATTATTATTTTAGTCCAAGCTAGTGTTCAATCTTTTGAAGAAGGCAATAGTCAAGTATTCAGATGACTTGCTCTGGACCATGACTGTCTATTTCATTTTCTTTCGGTCAAAATATTTTGTGCTAAGTTAAAAAACAAAATAAAACATCGTTTTTATCTCGGTTTAAATTCTAGTTTATTCTAGATTTTTTTAGCCAAATATTAGCCCAAACATTCCAGTTTCATTATATCCGTTCCATTTCGGCTAAATAATATTTTTTTAAATAATAAATAATTTTACAATATCAATTATATCTCTTAATTCAACCATTGGATCAAGATGAAATTTTATGATGAATCTCTTGACATATTTATATATATTATATTAAAATTTTAGAACAATAAAAAAATATAATGAACTTACGAGATTAATGATGACATTCTCGTAATATTATACATGTTCATAATTTTGTTCAGAAAAATTATTTTATTGTGTCTTTTTTTATATTAAATTGCACAATTCTAAATAATTTTATTTTTATATTTTAACTATTTATATATATATATATATATATATATATATATATATATATATATATATAAACAATACAGCCCCGAAACAGCGCAACAACGCTCTGAAACCGAAATATTTTGTTCCAATTGAAAAAACAAAGCACCAACCGACATGAAATTGATAACCTTGGAAAAAACAGATAGAAAAATATAGTTTACATATCAGCAACCAAAACTGCATTCAGAACAATGGATTGTTCTCACTATTTGATCAAGTATAAACAAACCATCTTACCATGCTCAAAAATTTAAGAGGAAGAATATTCCTGGACTAAACAATGTTTTCCTTTAACCAGGAAAGCAATAATGGTGCATAGCCTGCCTTACCTATTATGATAAAGGTCAGACAAGCTGCCATGCTTTCAGCTTCCAACCATGTTTTCAAGTTCTGGGACCCCTGCGAACTACTTGCACCTGTATAACTTTGCATAAATTGCCTTTTGAGCATATAAATGTAAGAGCGCACTGGTCTTTTGGTACCACCTTATTAGCTCTGCAAAACTCAGAGAATCCATTTTTAAGCACAGTATAGCCGCTGTCCCAGAGATTGATTTGCACAGGCCATAACTTCCCACTCTCATTGCGAAGTTTTATCTCTTTAGGCACTTCAATATTATGTTCTCTCATGAATTTATTAGGAATACGCTGCAGAAAGCAAGAGCACAATAAGACATCCTATGGATGCAGTGGTAATGAAAAAAGGTCACCAAACAAGATTAAATTCTCAATGGCAAGACAATAACTAGGTAAAAAATTAAGGTAGTAGAGAAGAATGTGCCGTATAAGCCGGCTGGCGAAGACAATCTTACTAACAGCTGTAACAAAGTCGAGAGAGAGAAATTTCTCTGGAATAAGCAGTGACCATTTTTCAGAAGATTTCGGATCCTCTGCCAGCTAAGAGAGCAATACCAATTCAGATTTCTTGGATTTTGGCAGGGATAGATTTTTTTCCTTGGTCCTTAAATTTAAGTGTAAAAGGCAGGACATCAGAGTAATCCAATTGGTTGAATTTTGAAATCCCCAGCAACAATTGCTGCTGTGCAATTGTTTCACGGATCTTAAAATGAACTAACAACTCATGTTGAAACCCAAGTAAAGAGCAACCACAGACAAGATAACCAAATACTAGTTGACAATCAAAACCAGTTGAGTTGAGGCTTCGGTCCAGGCAATCGAATCAATGAACTCCTGGAACAACTCATTACCGAAGTAAAGATTTTAAAACTCTCGTCTTTTTAAAAGACAAACCTTATTTGACACAGACAAAGGACTTTCTAATTCAAAATAGATGAGCAATTTGAGCTATCATATTAGATCAAATCAGCACTAGGCCAAATTTGACTTAACAACTAATTTATGTTTCATTTAACATTGAAAGGCATGCATCTAAATGACTCATAACTATATCAAAATCCATTAAATTCAGACATTAGATCAGACAAATTCTAAATAAACAATGTGTCATGGTTATGCTTGGAACTTGCAATTGCAATAGGGCTAGATATATTTCCTTGCCCCTGATTTGTTTTTTTTTTGAAAAAAAAATCTGAAGGCTAAAGCTAAACGATAGTCTACTTTTTCTCTTCGTTTTGTTTTAATACTTAAAACCAAGCCATACAAACTTCCTAGTCTTGTGTTGTTTCTTGGAAAAAATACACGCAAGTGAACCACAACGGACAGCAAGGTACTTGTCATATTCCTTCCTTTTCCATTTTAGAACCACAAAGTAATTAGATATAGGCAAAATAACCACAATTGTGCATCTAACAGTCAAAATGATTGGATTAAAATGAATTCCTGAGATTTTTTTTTTACTTTCTTTACCAATCTTGCAAGATACAAGATAAGAAAACTCACTGCATATCGAGTATATTGAGTGATATTGATAACAAAGCGTGGAACTTCACGAGGAACAGATGATGGTGCTTTAGACCCCTTGCATTCTCCAAGTTTTGCTATCTTAGTTTCACTTGATTTAGGTCCACTTTTTCCAAACAAACCTATTAACACAAAACAACTTACATTAATAAAAAGGCAAAATCATGTCTACAAAAAATAATTTATCAAAAACTAACCCTGCGATCGAGTTATGCGAGGCTCAATGACTGAATCATTCTGCTTGCAACCACTACTAGGCCTACGACCAATAAAATCTTTTTCTGTTTCTTGCTCCTCCTTCACATGAATGCTAGGCTTATTCTCTATACCTCTGCCTTCTTTCTTCAATCCATTATTACAATACAATTCAACTTCAAATTCAGAAATCCCATCATACTTAAAAATTAAGAAATCTCCATCAACTAAAGAATGATAACAAGCAAACTCTTTCCACCCATCATTAATAACCCAGAACCCTTCTCTTTTCACCAACCCTACTTGCCAAATCTTTGTGTTTCCATCTTTAAGTGTTGCATTCTTCGGTAAGGCTTCATCCTTTCCATTAAATTGTATACCAAACGCAGGTGGTAAACTCTGCAAATATTGAGAAAGATTCAATTTTGATCAGTATCCAATTGAGAAAACAAAAAACCCAGTTGAGAAGCATAGAGAATGAGAGAAAGGTACCAGCTGGCGGGAACTGAGATCTGAAAGGTAGACTTTGAAGAATTCTTGGGAGAAAGAAACGTTTCTTTTAGGTTTCACCATTGTTTCTCTCTTCGTCTTTTTTCTTCGTCTTTTTTCCTGGTTGAAAAAAAAAAAACCCAGCAGTAATTCATATCTACAGCATCACCATCCTTGTTAGAGTTTCTTTTAAAAAAATAAGGAGAAAAGTATATGTTTAATTAATTTGTTTTCTATTTTTTAATTTTGAATATCACAAGTCATTTCATAACAGAGACGGGAAGAAAAAAGGCAAGTTATTTATTATTATTTTAATAAGTTTATTAATTGTGAAACCTAATATAGGTAATTTGCATTGATTTTAAAAGTGTTTTTGAAAGAAAAGATATTTTTTTATTTTAAATTAATTTTATTTTAGTGTTTTTAGGTTATTTTCATATGCTATGTTAAAATAATTTTTAAAAAATAAAAAAAATATTAATTTAATACATTTCCAAATAAAAAATATTTTCAAAAATAATTTAAATATATTTCTGAACAAACTACCTAAAAGGGAATGAAAATTACAAACCCTAATCTTTTCAAATGAAGATCTCCTAGCAATTAAAAAGGAAATGGAGAGTAATTGATGAATGATGTACTTCAAGCTATATTTCCCAAATGATAAGCATTATCCAATCTCAATCAAGCTATATTTTGACTACACTAATAACATAACCAAGCATGTATCCATAATTTAGAAACTATTTTAGAAATGAAAATAAAAAAAAAAGTTAGATGTGTAAGAGAATTCAATGATAATAATCTATCATGTGAAGAAATGATGACAAATCAAATATGAAAAGTTAAAGTTGTATCAAGCATATCTCTCCTAGTTGGCAAAAAAAACTTTGAAAAAATAAAGTTTACACTTGGGGAGGACAAAAGTCAATTCACATAAACTCTAGTAAATATTGGCTTCCATGATCTAGATTGTTTGTTGAATTCAATTGCAACTTGTATGCATAAAAATTGAAAATAATATTAGAAAATTGAATATTATTTTGTGTTCTAGGTGATAACAAGTTAAATTGAATTTTAGGCCTATTAAACAACCTCCTAATTTTATAGTCATCATTATGGTGATTGAATTCTAGTAGCAAATGACATGTTATTTGCTTAATATTTATAAAAAGAGTATCATTCGCCTCTTAAAAAAAAGCCCATGTTCATGGCCTATTTGGTTTTTCTCTCTCTCTCTTTGATTCCCCATTATTTTTCTCTTAATTTCATCATTTAACAATTGTGATTTTCAATTGAGATTCATTTTTTTCTTCTAAAAGGCTACGTGGTCCTCAACAAACATTTTGGTATTGAGTTATTGCTTAATTTTATGACCATATATTTGTTTTCTCATACACAAAAAAAAATATAGTTTCAAAAACAAAAACAGAGTAGAATCTATGTCCTAGATTACAAGTTTGGTGGGTTGATTTTAGTTGATTGTAAATTAAACTTCAAAATTCGTTTCAATATACTTTCTATGGGGTTATCGCAGTCTTAAACAAATATCCTTGAACCAAGTTGATGCCCAATTATAGGAACATTTATTCTTTTTTTCATATAACTAAATAAAAAATATTTTAAAATATTAGTAAACCGAGTTGAGTCTGTGATCTAATATATTGCTGCCTTAATATTTAAAATAATATCATTATGATTTATTTAAAAATCAAATCATGTTTTTACTAGCTGTTCATATTGCCTTTGGGCTTGACAAGTTGATTGGGTCATGTTGCACAACTTTCATGTCATTTATTTTGAAACCTAAGAAAGAAAAGGAGTCTAGTTGACAAGTTTCAAAGTTAACCCTTATTCGAAGTTTAATGACAATATTGTTAAAGAACCCACAGCCTAGATATTTTTTCTTATGTTTTATTTTTTTTAGTTCGACCCGCAATGAAGCACAAGCTAGTTATCTAATGATATAATATTAATTTATAGGTCAACTTCATAATAAAATTAAAGGATTTCCCACCTTATAAAGTTGTTAGAAGGATAAAGGAAGATTTGGTTCCAAAACTATTCTCCAATGAATCCTAAAAAATAGTATTAGGCCTAGCACACTTGGGCCTCCAAAAAAAAGGCCCATGTGCATCTAATTGAGAAAGCCCATGTGCCTAGGCTTTTTTGTTTTTTTTACAGCAAGGATGCCTATTTTTGTCTTCTTTTTTTTTTGAAAAATAAAATAAAGGTATGCAACATGTAACCTATCAATGTAGGCGATGCATTGCCTACTTTCCTCATATTTTGGCCACCATTATGGGCAAAAATCAAGGTTGATGTGTTCTTGATCCAAAACTTAAATTTAAACCTATTTTCAATTCAAAATACCTATAAAATATCCTAAGCATTTTGATACACTCATATATGACCTTAAATAACAAAACATCACTCCACAGATCTAATATCAATCCAAAATCAAAAATCTTTTTGAGCTCAAATCTACCATGTTAGGTAGAGTCAGGGAGAAATAACAAATAACATAAACTTTCCTCATCGAATGAAACTCATTTTGTCCAAAATAGGAGTTAAAGAGACATTATGTCTCTACTAGTGGAATCTGGTCACTTTGCACCCGTTTGGCAATGTGGTGTGTTCCACGTTTGCCAAACGAGACGCAGTTTGATTGTTTGGTTAGTACCAAACACCGGTACAAAATGGCGGGTCCCACGGCAATTTTTCTTCTAAACGGCGTCTTGAAATAAGCTGGATTTTGATGCTTATTGCGTTGCCGATTTTTTTTTTCTGTGGCGATTCCAGCTGAATAAGCTGCAATACACATTCAAACCTTCGAACAATCGTTTTATTACCGTTGAAAATAAAATACCCTAAAATGTTCTTACCATCTACCTCTCGTTACTCACTCTGCCTCCATCCCTCACCCTCCCGTCCTCAAACCCAACAGATCTGCAAATTTTATACAAAACAAAGGCTGGAATTGCAGGCAAGCAAGCGAAGCAAAAGAGCCTCAAAAGTTTTCCTTACTCTTCCATTTTTCAATTGACGCAATGCTATCCATAACTGTTCCTTGCTCTTGGTTACTGTGAGAATTGGGTCTAGTGCTCTAACTCTTCCTTTCCTTTTTGTTGAAACTTTGTACCCATAACCAACAACTTCTTCTTTTACTTCCTTTCCACTAGCTAATGGCACCTGATGAGCCAGCAAGAAGAAGCGGAAGATAAGAGGAAGATTGTTGTGAGATTGAGAGGACTGGACGGGAGGAGGGAGGCAGCAGCCAAGTGGAGAAGATGGAGAAGAATGGAATGGGGAATGGGGAATGGGGTTTTTTAGCTTTAAATGGGGAACGGACTGGGGGGTTTATTATAATAATAATAATAATTAATTGTTATTGTTAATTATAAGAATAATAATAATAATTATTATTAATTATTGTATTGTAATAATAATTATATAATAATTATTATTATAATAATAGTTAGCATAAAAAAATAGAGGTTTTAATTTGTAATTAAATTGATTGAATTATTTATAATGAAATGTATTTTAATTAATTATGTTTAAACTTATTAGTTACTTGAAATATATTATTTAGTGTGTTAATTTTAGTAATTGATAATTATATTTTTAGTTTGATGGGAGAATAAAAAATAATATTTGTTTTTTCATGAATTATTAATTATATTATATTATTATAATTATTAAATTTACAACATTTAAAAAAATTATATATATATATACCCTTTAAAGTAATTTCACAAGTTAAAAGCAGTTTGTAAAGTTTGGAAACCAAACACCCAAAACTACTTTTTTTTCAACCTCCAACTCAACCAAAGTTTTAACCAAACACTTAACTATTTATTTTGAACCACAGTAAAAAGCGCTTTTTTGAAACTGCTTTTTTTCAACCTCAACCACAACCGCAACCGCAACCGCAACCGCAACCGCAATACCAAACAGACCCTTTATCTCTTCTCTTTCAAATAATGAACTAAAAACCATTGAAAAGTTAGGCTTCACTTCTATTTCAATTTAAATATTCAATACTTTTTCAATTCTATCATTGCACTAAAAACCTAAGCAACCTATAGTTTCAAAATCCCGGCCACCATTATTGTTTCTTTCTCCAACCCTTACCCTAGATTTCTTTTTCTCTTTCTCTCCCTACAAATACAAATCCATGGCATCAATAATGAAGCTGGAGCGATAACACTCATTTCACCAAATAGCAGACACAAACACTTAAACTTCTTTTAAAATAAGAACTAATCCTCAACAAAATCTCTCTAAAAAAACACATATCAACTCATCTTGTAAAGAACTCATTAAACTTTAAATACTTTTCTTCCTTCTGCACTCCTTTTCTTTGCTTATTTTCTTCAAAGTTTGACTCAACTTTCCATTTATTTTTATCATTCTCCACTCATTTTCTTTCCTTCTTCTCTTCAATGCATCTATAAAGACTCTTTTGGAGCTAAAGGGTTAGAATCTTGTAGGAGATCATGAACCCCTTCAATGTATTCTCTTTTGTGCTCCATCAAGATGATTTAGGCTCTTAGGTATAAAACTCATATTGATTAAAGAAGTTGTTAAAGAGAAAATAAAGATGGGTAATTGTTATGTTACAAAATAATATAAATTATTATACGTTACAAGATTGCCTTCGTCTTTCCCTTTTTTACTGTATTGAGGGAAGCTTACAAGATCAAGAAGTTCTTGCCTCTTGATCTGCGTCCCAAAAAGACCAGACCTATCCGCCGGAGGCTTACCAAGCATCAAGTAATACTTTGTTTCTGATCTCCTCTCCATTATAACGTGTAAGATCTTTTTTTACGGGGGTGTCATACTGGTTTTTTTAATGCATGCTAGCTTGTACTGCTGAACAATTTGCTGTGATTCCTTAAAGCGTATTAGTTCTTGTACAAATCTTCGTTTTCAAGGGTGAAAAAGCAGAATAAGGAGTGATATTTTTCCAGCAGGAGGGGATCTTTTTGAAATAAAGGGTACTTTATCTTGGTCTGTAATTTATGTAGTTTAGCCATGTGGTATGGGTGCTTCATGTTAGCATGTGATGATCATTTGCCTTTTTGATTAATGGAAAATGGATTTGTAATATACTGTCCTCACTGGGAAGTTTGCAAATGATGCCATTCCCCTCAAGTTAATTACAATGTAGTAATGATGCTCCAATTTTCATTGCAATGTGGTTTGTCTGGTTTCATTTCTGTTGCATTTTTTCTTCTTTTTATTATTATTTTTTTTTTTGCTTTTAGTGGGATTGATTGTTGTAATCAGGCAAAGCATTATCTTTTTATTAAAATTTAAGTTAATAAATTTACGGCGATTGTGAACTTATGGTACTTGTAAACTGTAGAAATCATAATCTGTGATTTTTTACCCAGATTTCATTACAATAACAAAATGTAGAAAAAGAAACATCTCAGCTAATATGAGATATATGTATTTGGGGACTGTACATCATTCATCATTCATGTGATGCTTTGGTATCAATCGATTTGTATCCTCTTTCATAGTTTGCTTTTGATAGGTCCAGTTATTTGCCAATTCTCCTCCTCTGTTTTTTTTTTTTTTTTCCCTTTTTCAACGTCACTGGTCAACGGTGCTAACAATCTCATTTAAACCATGATTGCAGAAGAACAAGTGATTTATCCATGGAGGCTCCTCACTGGAGTTTATTAAAAACATGAAGTGTTTTGTGAGACAACAGTCCATATCATTTTCTTTTTTCTCCCTGTTCTTGAAAGCTTTTGAGATGTAATGTCAATTACTTGGGCACATGTCATCCAGGCTGCTCAGGAATGATAACATTTCTGCTTCAATTCCATCCTACATCAGAGAAATCCAGAGTTTGACACAACTGTAAGTTATCTCTGTTAATACGTGTCCTTAGATATATCAGACATGTTAAGGAGGAAATATGTTTAGCTGGAGTGAGTTGGTTCAGTTACACGAAAGAACTTAACTTACCCTTTGATTATTGTTTTTAAGCAATGAGGGTGGTTCATATTTCTATGAGGTATGATCACTTCAAAGTGGCCACAAACCACGATCTTCTCCCCTCATTATGGAGTACTGAATCTGGGTTAAATTCTGCAAAGTTTCTCGAGAAAGAGCTAACTATTTCCTTTCTACTTTTGACCGTTGCTTTCACTTTGGTGGATTGCTAAATTTATCCTTATGATGACAACTATTTTTCTGCTGTTTTTTAAGGGACTTGAGCTTCAACAATATCGCGGGACAGATTCCAAACTTTCCTTTCAATTTGAGCTCGCTCCCTTTCTTGTAAGATACCATCGCTGCATAACTGCGTCATATCTCATAACATACACGATACATATTGAAGCATGCCTTGTTTCCACTGTGCTCAGGTTTCTTGGAAACAATAAATTAAATGGCACCCTCTCGGCAACAAAAAGTTCAAGACTTCTCAATGTGTCATACAATAATTTAGCTGGGAGATTTCCATCTTGGATCAGCGAACTAAATTTAGAGCTGTAAGTTTTATATTTGACAATCTTATTTACACATCAAATAGTATGTGCAAACAGCTTGAGAAAAATATTTATTGAAAATAAAACTACCATTCTGTAATCTGTGCTCAAATTCTGTGTGCACTTACTGCCGAATGAAGCTCATGCTAAGACATTACTTGTGTCTGTGCAGTAATTTAGTTGCCAACAATTTCACGGTAGGTGCTTCAAACCTCAGGTGAATCTTTTATTCTGAATTCCTCTTTAATTCAAACATTTTATTGATTATTTTGATACTCATGTTGAACAATGCACATGCTGGTGCAAATATTAGTGGCCTTATAATATACTCTAAACATGAACCATGCAATTGGTTATTTGGGGTGTTATACATTGCCTTTGTGGTCTTGTGATTTTCTAGGATAAAAGTTAATCTTTTCTCACACTTGCTTTATATTATTGAAATGCAGGAAAGTATATGTGATAGATGTTATAGGAGCAATTCCAGATGAGCTTTGGAGCTTGACTTACCTCACCAATTTGTATGGTTTCCAGTCCTCACATACATTTTCTGCAGTCTTACGCTGCTGTTTATACATTGTACATATGATCAGTCTGTCAGTGTATTTTAAACTTACGAGCTAAATACTGATGCTTGTTCTGATTTCTGGCAGGAATTTGGGTCAAAATTATTTGACGGGTATCCTGTCACCATCCATTGGTAATCTAACTCGGATTCAATACCTGTAAGTTGCTCTTATTTCTAATTTTGAATTAATAGGATATTGCATATTTTGTATTCTTCTTCTTCTGAATAAAAGTATATATTTTGATTAGGACCATTGGCATTCATGCTTCGTCTGGGGAGCTTCCTAAGGAACTTGGAATGCTTACTGATTTAAAAGTTCTGTAAGTTCATTTAAGTGGTAACGTCCTGATTTTCATTTTATAGGCATGAATCAGTGCAGCTTCTTCTTCTTCATTTTTTTTTTTATGTACTGACTTGTAACTTCCATATTGTTGATTTGCTTCTTAATGTTGATAGTGGTTTTGGATCAAACAACTTCACTAGTCTTCTCTGAACTTGGGAAATTAAATTAGTAAAACTGGAACAAATGTAAGTTGTGGTATTGCTGAGCTTGTGGGTCAATTTAAATGTAAATTACTATCCTTGTTGATATGGAGTGACTGTCCTGGGATCTCCCGTACAGAAAAATGTGAAGTAGAGTGGCATATGAAATGAACGTTAATCCATGAACAGAGATTATCTGTCCTTCATCCTGTGGCTGAAATAGCATAACCAATATATGAGCATTCTTATGCCTCTGAAACTATTTTTTCTGCGCATATATATTTTTTTTCTGCCCACTACTATTCGTTCATGATGATCTGGTAACTGTTTACAACTCTTTAAAGCCATGTTATCGACAATCAGACTGAAAAGAAATGATAGAAGAAATTAATGAAATTTGTTTACCTTGGCAGTTATTTTGTTAGTTCTGGAGTTAGTGGTGAGACTCCCCCAACCTTTGCTAATTTGCAGAGCTTGGCTGCGTTGTAAGAATATTTTGAGTGCATTGGAAGAGAGCAGCAGGTTATTTCAGCTGGTCCTGAAGGTCTACCTTGTGTTGAATCAACAAAGACTGAGAAGGAAACTGGTCCGGGTCTGCCTAACAGTTTTAGTGACTTGAATAAAGATGGAAATGAAGGTCAAAATGGTAACACGACAATAGGAACTAAAGGATTCGATTCAGAGTCCTCCCAAAATAGCAAAAGCTTGGATGTAAACAATGACAGTGATTTGTGTGGCAATTACAGAAATGATGATACTAATGAAATACTTTTTAAAGAACTATCAAATTAAATTTGAAGGAACACGAAGTTTACTATGGGGTAATATGGGAAATGAAAAGAAAGAGACCAAGTCTGTTGAACGTGTTACTGCCATCAATGATGGTTCTGTGCATCAAAACTACTCTGGCAATGATTCTACTGTCAAAAGTGAGGAAGAGATGAGAAGTTGCTCTCACCCTCAAAATGAAGTGAAGTGTCATAATCTTGAAGGGCCATGTTACTCCTGAGGCTGATATAAAGGCGGGCAAGATGTTGGCTGATGGTTCCAATTCCAACCGGAAAAACATTTACCCCAGTGGTCACCGCGGCTCTATTGATCCGTCTATTCAAGAGCTTCCCAACCTTATGTTGTCAGAGAAAAAAATCTTCTGCGGCCCTTGACCCACAATCTTGTTCTAAAACACACTCGAAATTGGTAGACAAGGCTCATGAAGATTCTGTTTTGGAAGAGGCACGGATTATAGAGGTTGTTTCTTCATACTATCTCTTAAACATACTGCATCTATTTTTTCAAAAAGCTTTTAAAAGAACTGACATACATGCAGGCTAAGCGGAAGAGGATTGCTGAATTATCTGGTGGAACTGTGCCCTCAGAGATTCACCGGAAATCTCACTGGGATTTTGTCCTTGAAGAAATGGCATGGTTGGCAAATGATTTTGCACAGGTCTGACTTTTTATATAAGGAATTTCTTGCTCAATTGATTTTTTATTTTATCCTGAAGAATTTATCTTGTACATTTAAGAACTCACTATTAGCGCCTATATTTTACTTCATCTCTATTTACGCTTTGTTATTTATTCTATTTCCTCATCGAATATTAATTTTAAAAAATAAAAAAGGGAAAAAACGAGAATATTAATTTTAAAATGATCACCAACATAAATTAAAATTTCAAGATTGAACCAAATAAATATATCAAAATTGATGATTCTCTTGTAAGAATTTAAGCTTGTAAGAATATTAATTTTGTTTTGCAGTAATCTAATTATTCAAGGCTGACATGTTTATTTTGTGATTTTTATGCTCCTCCCCCTGTGATAATTGATATATATATTGCAAATATATATTCAAAACCTGATATTTTCATTTGGTAATTACAGATCGAAGGTTACATCTAGTAACGAATGATAATTAATTCAAAACCTGGTGTATTTATTGATTTTTTTTTATGTTAATGTTGATTGCTATTTGTTTTGAAGCCCTTTGAAGGCAAATTTTATAATTTAATTTTTAACTTGTTCACTTTTGCAATTTAAATTGCGACTCATGTTCAATTAAACAAAACAAAACAATAGTATTAGAAAGGCAAAAAAACTTAATAAACATAATATCTACACCAATAATTTAATACAAATTAGTGTCAAAAAAAATTAAAATACGTTGGGAAGTAGATTTTATTAATATTAATTATAAGCCCATTATAAAGCCCATCAGATGGCCCATCAAAAAACCCAAAAAAACAAATTTGGTTTTCCCATTTTTTTAATCATAAAAACTGAACTGAAAATGGTCGGTTTTTACTAGGTTCAGTTCGGTTCGGTTATTTTAAAAATATATATATAATTTTCAGTTTTGGTTGCTTTTTTGATAAAAACCAAACTGAACCGAAAAGATTGGTGAGAGCTGGATCTTCTTCTTGATTGGTGAGAGCTTTGGAATTGAGTTTCGTGGTCTTAATTTTATTAATAAAAAGATTAATTTTATCTTGTTTACTAGATATATGGTGGTGAAGTAGGTCAAAGTTCTCGAAAAGGCAGATGGAATTAAAAGAGAAATTAGCATTTTTGCATCTTCTTCTCTATTGTTACTACCTTCTTCATTCCTGGGTCATTTCATCTTAGCTCTGTGCCATACATTATGCTTGATTCATACAGAATTTGATGGCTTCCAAGTGAGTTGTGGCTGCCTCAAAATCATGACCTCAATTGTTTTGTCATGGAGTATTCAATGTGAATGTTAAGGAATCTGCGTATGCCATTTAAGTTGCTTTTATTTCTTATTGCGTTTCTATTTTTAGTTCTAGGTTAGGATGTCTATTGTAGTGGATTTTAGATATTCTATTATTGAACAAGTCATTCTGATTGATCTATTGAACAATGAAATGAAGAAGTAAATAAGTAAAAAAAATATTGACTCGTGTTTATTCTCAAAACTCGTGGCTAAAAAAAAACAATGAAGTCCAACCCCTTGCAAATCAAAAAGATAAAATGATATACAATAAAAAAAATTGTATTTAAATGAATTAATGTGAATGTCAAAATAACAATCAACTTAAGGGCAATCAAATTTTTTTTAGAGGGATAAATAAATTAAAAACTTTTCACAAAGGAAAAGAAGAAAAAAGAATGAGGGACGAATTTGAAACAAACTAATCACAATAGACTTGAGTTAAAGAATGAAATTAAAAACCAATAAGACTTTTATAGAAAAGTCAAGAAAAAAAATTAAAAGAATAAGGATTCAATTGAAGACTTGATGTATGCGAAGTAAGAGAGTAAAAATTAAAAGAATAAGGATTGGATTGTAAAATTTTGTATATACAAATTACAGTTGAAGGACTAAATAAAAAAATGAAACTTGTATAGAATGGTCTAGAAAACAAATTGAAATTGAAAAGAATAAAGACTGTAATTAAGAGCTAAGAAAATGAAGCGGCTGAAGGTACATTTTTTTTATCGAAGAAAAGAGAAAAGAAGAAGAAGAAAATAGAATTGCTACCATCAATAAACCCACTGCTTTTCTTTGACACGTGTTGCAACAATTCTTCCAACAATGCAGTGGAAAACGTGATTTGGACACCAAGAGGCTCTGCATGCACTTTAATATTCTTCCAACAATTCTTCAGGTCACGGTTCGATATATTCTTCAGGTCACGGTTCGAGATATGGTATACACAGTTAATTTCCACTTGCAATTGATGGCATTTAACCCAGCCAAGTATACCTCTTTGCTGTTAGCTAGTTTTGTGTTTGAACAATGGGCACAATATCACTTATATATTTGGAATCTCTCCAAGAAATTGAAACATGTATATCAATGATTCAAGAGAATAAGGTCTCCAGTTTTAAATTTTCATTAAAATCCCATCCCAGAAAAAGAAAAAACAAACCAAAAAAGAAAGAAATAAGAGGAGGAAGAGGAAACAAAATAATTGAAATCCATGTCTACTTGAGATGGGAGGAAGGAATATTAATATTAATAAAAAACTGACCTAGACACTCACATTAATAAAAAAAACAATCATTTATGATTATCTAACCGACCTCAACCTTAGTATTGGTAGCATTATTGAGACTGCTTTTTGAAAGATATTTTTTTATAAAAAATATTAGAATGATATTTTTTATTTTTTTTAAAAAAATATTTTTTTGATATAAGTACATTAAAATAATTTAAAAACAAATATTATTTTAAAATTAAATATTTTCAAAAATATTTTAAAAATACAATGCGAAAGAAGCACGTAATTACTATTTATAACTGTGACCAGTAGTTAAAATATAAAATAAGGTTAAAGCAAAACAATTTTGTTTACGAGGACGAGGGAAAAATAAACTAGACAAAATAACTAGCGCGAGGGAGTATTTCTAAATATTATTTTAATATATTTCTAAAAAAAAATATTTTAAAAAAATAACTGCAATCATACTTTTAAATATATGCAATTCAAGTTTAAATTTTAGTCCGGACCAAGTTACTTGATTTTTTTCTATTAAATTATTGTTACTCAAAAAGATAAAAAAAAATGTTTTAATATTATAATTAACTTAATTGATTTAATTATTGTTATTCTCAAGTATCGGTTAACACCACGAGCCCACTTCTTACGGGCAACAAATTTCATTTTATTTATTTATTACTGCTATAATTATTAATCACGCGTTTTTACACATTTCCGGACTCGGCGCTCTGTTCTCACATGTCTTGTCTTGACAAGCCACTGGTACACAAAATAAATAATTACAAGTAATATGCAAATATTTAATAGGGGCTGAAAGCTGCAGACGATAATGGCTTCTTGCAACCAGGTGGACGTCCAACTAGTAATTAAGCTTCTAGAGAGTGAGGATGACCAAGGTTGTTTTTCTTCTACTAGTTGTTTTGAGTTGAGAAATTTGTAAGGACCCTCTGGGCGACCTTGGTTTTCTTGCTAGAATCTTCGATGGGTGTTGGAGTTTGTGTTTTAATATAAGCTAAAAATTCATTTTTCTAGGTGAACACTGCTCACAGATTATTAATGAGTTTTTGTACTGGAAAAATAATTAAAAAAACGGTTAGTTCTTTGATGACTTTTCCTATTTTATTTTTTATAAAAACAAATTTATGTCTCTCGATTGAATGAAATATTTTACTAAAAGTTGGCTCACGCAGATATATTTTACTCAAAACTTCATTCTGTGATTCACAGCTTAGTTAGTGAGCATATCGAGACCTTGGAAGAAATTAATATTGAGTACAAAGAGTTGACTCTCAAGTTGGCTGAGTGTCAGGTGAGATTATCATATCTGTGAAAGATCGATCTATATTTATCACTTAAAAATAAATATAAAATACACCTAATTAACAAGACAAATTAAGAACATATATCTTTTCTTTTACATATCAAAAATAGATATTTTTTATTTTTACCTGCTTGTTATTTAATAAAATAAAATACTACAGTATCTATTTTACTTATATAACTCAGGTTTAAATCAATTAGTTCATCAGCGTACGGTGCTAGACTAGTGATGTTCTTTCGATTAATGCCAGGCCTGACAGCAGCCATGGCCTACTTCAGTCTCAGCATCATCAAGTGAGAGTAGGATAACAGCCTATTCTGTCCACTGGCTAATAGCCAAGTCAGAAAAGCATAAACATAATATAAATTCACATTCACAGTTCACAAGGAAAAAATACCGTCACAGTGAAGTAGAAGAAGAAAGTTCACAAGATGGCTGATGATGGGGCAGAAGAAGTGAAGAAACGAGAGATTGTTGTGGGTTTAACAAATAACCTCCACAAACTTTTTAAAATTCGAAAGCCTCCAAAGCCAAAACTGAAAGCTGCAGAAGTGGAGAAATAACTTTCTATAATTCCAAAGCCTCCAAAGCCAAAATCAAAAGCAGCAAAAGTGGAGAAAGAGCTTTCTAAAATTCCAAAGCCTCCAAAGACAAAATTGAAAGCAGCAGAAGTGGAGAAAGAGAAACGAGTGATTGTTCACGCTTTAAGAAAAGAACCCGACCTGCCTACCAAAATTCCAAAGCCAAAATCGAAGGGAGCAGTGATGAACCAAGGTGATAAGCCACTTAGATCTGTCAGGATCATTAAGCCGAATCCCAAGTATGCGCAGTGAAGAAACGTCTGTGCATGTGGCATGCGGTTATGAAGTTACTTGAAATTATTTTGATTTTCTGAAGCTGAAATAGTTCATATTTTGACTATGTGCATGTCACGTGTCGATCATCGGGACAGGTTGCCAGCTCAGCCGGGTCTTATCAGTCAGCCTCAACATCATCCGACACGTCGCTCGGAACCAGGGAAAAGGGAAGTCATGGGCCATAGCGGAGCCCAGGTCCGAGAACCAGCCCAGGAATCGAAAGTCCAGTCCAATAGATTAGTTATTTAATTAATCAGTCGGCCCATCAAACATTAGTCAGGAATTAGAGTTTGAATTAAAAGTTCTATTAGATAAGTGATAAGAATTGTAATTACGGGTATCCTTATAAACCGGTAAGTAGCTGCAATTCTTTAGTATTTAATTCATTGATTAGGTCTAGCTGAGATTAAGAAAATTCTTGAGTATTTTGTTATTAGGAGGTTGTGGATTCCTCGAAAATCCACCTTAGTGAATTCAGAATTTGTTGGGTCATTACATTGGTATCAGAGCCTGGTTCCATGGCTGATGGGACCAGAATTTCGCAGCTTGCCGAATCCCTGGCATCTGTAAAACAAATTCAAGAACAAAATCAGCAGAATCATCAAGCATTGCAGCAGCTAGTGCAAGGGTTAGCCCAGAAGTTGGACTTGGTAGCCTCACATGTGGAGGCGTTAGTCCAAAGCAAAGCAGCCCAAAACGCTGGAGACCCAGGTGGGTCTGGACAGCAGATCACGAATCCTCTATACGAGGAACAGATGGGAATCCAAACTAAGGCAGTGAGATTGGATTTTCCGAGATTTAATGGGGATAACCCCAGTGGGTGGATTTACCGTGCCAACCAGTTTTTCAATTATCATCAGACGAACCCTCACCACAGAATTCTAATGGTTTCCTTCCACATGGAAGGGAAGGCCTTGGTATGGTTCCAAGACATTGAGGCAGCAGGAGGCCTCAACAGCTGGGATGGGTTCATCCGAGCTCTCCTCACAAGGTTTGGGGCGTCACCATACGATGACCCCATGGAAGCACTCATTCGGCTGAAACAGACTACTACAGTGGAGGAATACAAGAGCCAGTTTGAGTTTTTGTCCAACCAACTCAGAGGGCTGGCTGAGTCCTACAAACTCAGCTGCTTCCTTAGTGGACTCAAGGAAGACATTCGCTTCATGGTAAGGATGCTCAATCCTCCCAATTTACATATGGCCTTCGGTTTGGCCAAAATGCAGGAGGAGAATGTAGCTGCCCTCAAAAGGACAGCTAGAGCTGGAGCGGTAACCTTGGGCCCCCGAAATAGTCAAGGGCTACTGGGCCCAATTGATAGAGGCCCGCTGGGGCCAAATGAAAAAGGCCCGCTGGGGCCAAATGAGAAGAGGGCCATGGTGCCCATCCAAAGGCTAAGCCCAATGCAGATGAGAGAACGCAGGGAGAAGGGCCTGTGCTACAACTGTGATGATAAATGGGGCCCGGGCCATAAATGTAAATCAGCCCGGTTATTTATCATGGAAGGTGAAGATGGAGATGAGACACTTAATTTTGACGAATGGGGCAATTGTTTGCATGAAAGACTCGGCACGGAAGAGGTGGAACCAGAAATTTCGATTCATGCTCTTTGTGGGTCACCCAACCCTAAGACCATGAGGATCGTGGGGCAAATTGGCAAGAAAACAGTGGTTATATTAATTGACATGGGAAGTACGCATAACTTCATTGACCCGTCTATTGTGCACATGATTCAGATACCCTATGATGCAGAAAGAAAAATGCAGGTGAAAGTAGCAAATGGGCAGACAGTATGCTGCGAAGGAAAAACAAATGAAGCCCCGTTACACATGCAGGGACATGTATACACCATTGACTTTTTTATTTTGACACTTGGAGGCTGTGATGTGGTCCTGGGAGTTCATTGGCTGCATACCTTAGGACCCATCCTATGGGACTTTGCTAAGCTACACATGGCATTTCAAATCCAGGACAGCCCCAGGAAATTGCAAGGTATGGTCTCTACTGGTACTACTGTAATAAAGGGTGAGAAATTTGGTAGGGCTACTAGACAAAATAAAAAGGGGTTAGTAATCCAGTTAATAGATTTTGAAAATCCTAACTTATGGACCATTGATACTCCCTGTGAAAGTCAAATAGAGCCCTTACTCCTACAATATTCAAAGGTTTTTTCAGAACCAAAAGAATTACCCCCTACCAGGTCCCATGACCATCATATAGTCCTCCAACCAGATTCTAAGCCTGTGTGTGTTGGACCCTACAGATATCCCTATTTCCAGAAAACTGAGATTGAAAAAATAATACAAGAAATGCTACAAGCTGGGATAGTTAGACCAAGCCACAGCCCATTTTCATCACCGGTGTTGTTGGTCAGAAAACAGGATGGTAGCTGGAGACTATGTGTAGACTATAGGGCCTTAAACAAGGAGACTGTTAAGGTAAAATTTCCTATCCCTATAGTAGATGAGCTTCTAGACGAATTACATGGGGCAATCATTTTTAGTAAGCTGGATTTAAGGTCTGGATATCACCAAATAAGGGTATGTCCTGAAGATATTTCAAAAACAGCTTTTTGAACACATGAAGGCCATTACGAATTCTTGGTAATGCCTTTTGGCCTAACTAATGCCCCAGCCACATTTCAAAGCCTAATGAATGACATCTTTAAGCCCTATTTGAGGAAGTTCATACTAGTATTTTTTGATGATATTTTAATATACAGCAAAAGCTTTGATGAACATATTGAGCATCTGCGGAGTGTTTTGGAGATATTAGAACAGCATCAGCTTTTTGCTAAAAGATCTAAATGCTGTTTTGGGTGTGAAGAGATTGAGTATCTAGGACACTTGATATCTAAGGAAGGAGTTAAGGCTAACCCTAGCAAAATTGAAGCTATGCTGAATTGGCCATTCCCAAATAACCTTAAATCATTAAGAGGGTTCCTAGGGTTAACGGGATACTATAGAAAGTTCATTAAGGGTTATGGAACTATTGCAGCCCCTCTCACAGCCCTACTTAAGAAAAACTCTTTCCAATGGACTGAATTAGCAAGAGAGGCCTTTCAAAACCTAAAACAAGCTGTTACTAATCCCCCAGTCTTAGCCTTACCAGATTTTTCAATTCCTTTTATTATTCAATGTGATGCATCGGGTGTGGGTGTGGGAGCTGTTTTGATGCAACAGGGCAGACCCTTGGCTTACATGAGCCAAGCTATACAAGGAAAGGCGTTGCAACTGTCTACCTATGAAAAGGAGCTAATGACACTGGTTTTAGCAGTGAAGAAATGGAGGCCATATCTGCTGGGCCACCACTTTACTATTCAGACTGACCACCACAGCCTAAAGTATCTACTGGAGCAAAAGATTGGGACCCCACTTCAGCAAAAATGGGTCACCAAACTTCTGGGGTATGAATTCCAAGTGGAATACAGGCAAGGCAAAGACAACAAGGTAGCTGATGCACTATCTAGGAAGATGGAGACAGCAGAACAGGGTCAGCTATCAGCCATCACAACCCCAGCCAATTGTTGGCTTGATCAGCTCAAACCAGGATACTTGATTGATCCCCAAACTAAAATAATCCTAGAAGAACTAAGGGAGGGAAGTGTGATCCCTAAACACTACCAGGAAAAGGATGAGCTACTTTTCTACAAGGAAAGGTTGGTGATACCAGCTGCAGATGAGCTGAGAACACAGGTACTACGGCTATTACACAGCAGCCCACAAGGGGGACACTCAGGATTCCATAAAACACTGCATCGAGCTAGAGCAGAGTTTTATTGGAAGGGAATGAAGACAGATATCAGGAGATTCATCAAAGAATGTGACACTTGTTAGAGAAACAAGGCCGAAAACATCCACATGCCAGGGCTGCTACAACCTCTACCTATACCAACTAAGGTGTGGACTGAGATATCTCTAGATTTCATTGAAGGACTACCTAAATCAGAAGGCTACAGCGTGATAATGGTAGTAGTTGACAGACTATCTAAATATGCACACTTCATTCCTATTGCACATCCATACACAGCAGCAAAGGTAGCACAGATATTCATACACAATATATTCAAGCTACATGGCATGCCTAAGTCCATTGTCACTGACCGTGACCCAACCTTTACCAGTTCATTCTGGAAGGAATTCTTCCAGTTAGAGGGGACGAAATTGAATTTCTCATCTGCCTATCATCCCCAAACTGACGGTCAGACCAAAATTGTCAACAAATTAGTTGAACAATACCTAAGGTGCTTTTCAGGCGATCGACCGAAAGGGTGGTCGAAACACCTACCACTAGCTGAGTGGTGGTACAACACTACGGTTCATGCATCTACAAAGTTCACTCCGTTTGAAGTAGTATATGGCTACCCCCCCCTAAATTACTGCAGTTCACACAAGGAACAACAAAAGTGCAAGAAATTGAAAATACCTTGAAATCCCGAGATGAGATCCTGAGCATGCTCCAGACGAACCTGCAAGGAGCACAAGAAAGAATGAAGATCTTTGCTGATCGAAAAAGAACAGAGAGAAGGTTTAAAGAAGGGGACTGGGTTTACTTGCGTTTGCAACCCTACCGACAGCAATCGGTGGCTCGACGAAAAAGCTGGAAATTGTCACCACGGTTCTATGGGCCATTCCAGGTGCTCGAGAAGGTGGGAGAGGTGGCTTACAGGTTAGATCTACCTCCAGAATCAAGGATTCACCCAGTTTTTCATGTATCGTGTTTGAAGGAAAAGCTAGGGCAAAGACACCGACTGGTGGTGTCTCTACCTCCTACGGACAAGGAAGGAATAATCAAACCAGAACCTGAAGAGATTCTCGACAGAAGGTTGACGAAGAAGAAGGGACGCACGGTGACTGAACTTTTGGTAAAATGGAAGGGTCTGGAGGAGGAAGACGCGTCGTGGAAAGAATATGGGGAATTAGCAAATGAATTCCCAGACCTTGTGGACAAGGTCTTCTGAAGAGGGAGGATTGTCACGTGTCGATCATCGGGAGAGGTTGCCAGCTCAGCCGGGTCTTATCAGTCAGCCTCAACATCATCCGACACGTCGCTCGGAACCAGGGAAAAGGGAAGTCATGGGCCATAGCGGAGCCCAGGTCCGAGAACCAGCCCAGGAATCGAAAGTCCAGTCCAATAGATTAGTTATTTAATTAATCAATCGGCCCATCAAACATTAGTCAGGAATTAGAGTTTGAATTAAAAGTTCTATTAGATAAGTGATAAGAATTGTAATTACGGGTATCCTTATAAACCGGTAAGTAGCTGCAATTCTTTAGTATTTAATTCATTGATTAGGTCTAGCTGAGATTAAGAAAATTCTTGAGTATTTTGTTATTAGGAGGTTGTGGATTCCTCGAAAATCCACCTTAGTGAATTCAGAATTTGTTGGGTCATTACAAAGGCATACAAA